>CABHPP010134826.1:21597-39428 GCA_902168425.1 Peromyscus attwateri
ACAGCCACACAGCCACACAGCCACACAGCCACACAGCCACACAGCCAGACAAGGAATAAGAAGGAAAGAAAAGACATACAGAAATAGAGAAAGGTAAAAGCCCAGAGGCAAAATGTAGACAGTTAAGAAAAGCTGTCTAGAAATAAGCCAAGCTAAGGCTGGGCATTTATAAGAAAAAATAAGCCTCTGTGTGTGATTTATTTGGGATCTGGGTGGCGGGCCCCCCAAAAGAGCAAAAACAACCAACAACACGTTGTCCTCTGACCTCCACATGTGTGGGCACACACACATTAATATAGCAACAAATTAACAACAACAATAATAAAACATATTTTGCACCACTTCTCAGTGTGAAGGCAAGGTGGGGACCTTAGTAGGAATGAGGGTGAGAACTAGGGGACGGAGAGGGGGTGGGGCCAGGAGGGCAGCTGGGCTTGGAAGCCAGAAGTGAGATTCCTTGGGGCTGGGTGACTGGTGGTTGTGAACCTCCTTATATGGGTGCCAGGAACCGCTCCTGTTCTGTGCTAAAGAGTAAATACTGAGCCATCTCTCTAGTGCCCCCTGAACACTTCCCATTTATTTTAGATGTGATCTCACACTGTAGCCCAGGTTGGCCTGCAACTCACCACAATCTCTCTGCCTGAGCTTCCCAAATTCTAGAGTGTCAGGCATGAGCGACCATATCTAGCAAGAGCATGACTTATTATTTTTTTAATGAAGCAGAACTGGAGTTTATTAGAGATATTTAATATAGATGTTGCTAAAATTCCTTCCAAGAAGGAGACATAAACAATATCTATCCCTCCCTCAGGTCAGGGACCAGATGAGGTTAGGGGGTTAGCACAGTCATGCCTTACCATGCTCAGATGCTTCTCAGAAAAGTGATGGGAAGATAAGGGAAGTCCCGTGGGGAAGACGAACTTTAAAATGAGGACATATTTACTCCAAAGACAACATCTCTGGAGGAGACAGGACCTCCAATAACTCTCAAGTTAATGTCCTTTCTCTTGCTGCCAAGGGGAGGAAGGAAAAAAGAGATTGGTCACACACATAAAGAGTCTCCACAGCGGGGACACGAACCGGAATCAGAAGGAAGGACTCAGCAGACAGGAAAACGAGGAGCGATGCAGGGGAAGGAGACGGTGAATCACGTGGTTGAGTCTTAGCTGTCGCCGCTGCATGTATGGAAACTTAACGCAATAAATAAGAGAGACTGTTTAATTTCTGGAGCTCAGGAGCCAGCGTGATGGCTCAGAGGGTAAAGACACTTGCTGCCAAGCCTGAGGACTTGAGTACGATCCCCAGGACCCACACGTGGTGGAAGGAGAGAGAACTGACTTCCACAAGTTGTCCTCTCTCTTCCACCCCAAGCAACCACACATATACACATATGCGAATGTAAAAATAATTTGAAAAAATTCTGGAGCTACCTGGGCATGGTGACTGATGCCTATAATCCTCAACGCTTAAGCAGCTGAGGCAGGAGAATTGCACATTTGAGACTAGCCTGGGCTATATAATGAATTCTAGTCTAGCCAGGGCTACAGAGTAAGGTCTAGCCTCAAATTTTAAAAAACTAAAATAAATATTAAAAGAATAAAACAAGATGTTCTGTCTAAAATACTAGAACTGAGACTCTTTTAACTAACCTGGGTATATTTAGAGCTTATAAATTATACCTTAATAATTTTTTTTTAAAGGAAAAGAACTGTAGTGTGGGCTCTGTCTCCCCATCCCTTCTCTCCATCATTCTCAATTCTGCATGAGCTGCCTGCTTCCAGCTCCCTCTCAGCGTGACGGCCTCATGTTATCATACTGCCTGCTAAGGTTTATGGTCTAGCCTGTGATGTCACATAACATCTCTTCTGCTATTATCACAAGCCCTACCTAGATTCAGAAGTAGGGGACACAGATACTCACGGAGAAGTGCCCAAATCACATTGTGGGGCATGAGGAATGCAGTTGGGGCCGTCTATAGAAAAATCCAGCCTTCCAAAGCCCAACTTCTGGCCACAGCAATTTATATCCCTCCCACATGAAAATTCAAGTCTCATCCCACCACGGCATCTACTTGGAGTCTAGGATTTCAGCAACTAAATCAGACCCAGATGAAGATGAGGTTTCACACGTGCAATTCACCAACTTTCCAAAACTCGGGCGTGCCTGTTCTCAATGGAAAATGTGCTCTAGGGCTGGCAAGATGCCCAGTGGGTAGAAAAGCAGCAGCAGCCAACTGCCACCACCCGCAGGAGAGAACCAGCTCCTGCAGGTTGTCCTCTGACTTCCACAGGCACGCCATGTCACCTCCTCTCCAGATAAATACATGATTGCAATAAAATAATTTTCAGTGAGATCTGCCCAGCCTGTGAGGTGGTCAAGAGCTCACTCTGAGATTTGGTAACATCTTTACAGCCAGCCAGCATACCTGGAATAAACATCTGCATTCCCGAGACCACGTGGGTATAGAAAATCAGCACAACCGAGAAAGACACTGAATCCGTCACCATAAACTTTCCCCTGGTCCTCTGGCTGCCGCTGCATGAGCTGGTTCCAGGTCTTAGATGTCATCCCCAAAGGTGGAGCCTCCTTCTTCTTTTTAACTTTTTACTTTAGAACATTCAACTTTCAAACCTCCTTTTAACTTTAGAACATTCAACTTTCAGACCCCATAGCTGTATTCCAGGCTGACTTCAGACGGGTTTACTTGTTTCTTTGTTTTCTGAGACAGGGTTTCTCTGTAGCCCTGGCTGTCCTGGAACTCACTCTGTAGACCAGGCTGGCCTCAGACTCACAGAGATCCACCTGCCTCTGCCTCCGGAGTGCTGGGATTAAAGGCGTGCTTGACCACGCCTGGCAACTTTAGAGATTTCAATATCAGCTACCCCCTCCAATTACGTGAAAGGTTTATATGCTGGCTCTTTCCACCAGCCAACTTGCCATTTTAGAAAGTATACAGCAATGCTTGTTTTTGCCATTTCTTAAACTGTTTATGATATAGGAAATTGAAGATTGAGAACAAACTCTCTTGAACTGGACATCATTGAGAAAAGGCTAAAAAATATTGCCAGGTGTGATGGTGCACACGCCTTTCATCTCAGAGCCTGGGAGGCCGAGGCAGGCAGATCCCTGTTGAATTTGAAGCCAGCTTGTTTCCATAGTGAGTTCCAGACCTGCCAAGGCTGCGCGTCCATAGTGAGGTCCTCCTAAAATGAACAAAAAAGGCTCAGAGGTTAAGAGCCCTGGCTGCTCTTCTAGAGGACCCCGGTTTGATTCCCAGCACCACAAGGCAGGTCCCAATTGCTCGTAACTCCAGCTTCTGGGGATCCGGTGCTCTATTCTGGTTTCCAGAGGCACCGGCACACATTGTATACACACACCTACAGACACACATAATCATAGACAAATAAAAACACAGTAGCGTTCTAGTTTCCTTCTGTTGTGATACAACACTCTGACTATGGCAACTTAGGGAGACAAGGTTTGTTTGGCTTCCATTTCCAGGCCACAACCCATCATTGAGGGAAGACAGGCAAGAACCATGGAAGAAGGCTGTTTGCTAGCCTGCTGGCTCCATCTCTGGAGCATGCTTACCTAGTGTTCTTATACAGCCCAGGACCACTTACCCAGGCAACGGCACTCTCCATAGTGGGCTGGACCTTCCAACATTAAGACAATCAAGAAATGAAGATAATCTCTCACAAAAAAAGGATAATTATTCATGGGGTAGCGGTGGCGCATGCTTTTAATCCCAGCACTCGGGAGGCAGAGGCAGGTGGATCTCTGTGAGTTGGAGGACAGCCTAGTCTACAGAGTGAGATCCAGGACAGCCAGGGCTACACAGAGAAACCCTGTCTCAAACAAACAGAGAAACAAAAACAAAAGCAGAAAAAGATAACACTCAATTGAGTCTCCTTTCTCAAGTGACCCAACTGCTTTGGGTTGGATTTGAGGCCTGCTCCACAGGAGGGAATTCATACTCAGTACTGAACACACGCATGGTCAGAAGCCCAAGACGGAAGGGGCCATAGTCCTCGGGGGAAAATTTTTACTAATGTTGTTTTGTTGAATGCTCATGTCGTCAAACTGCCTTCCAAATACTTGTGTTTAGTCCCATGGATCTGTGCGGCTCTCTATCTTGCTGCAGAAGTTCCTGTTTGCATGAACAGTAGTTACTCATAACTGGTCAGAGGGCTGCTAAAAAGTGACCACTGGGTGCTCATGGGACACTCAGATGTCCCATAACCCCCCACCCCCAAGGCTCAGGGAACATCTCAAATGAAGAAACAGAGAGAACGTAAGAGCCGGAGGATGTGGGGAGCTCTTTGAAATGCTTCCTCCCTTCCATATGACATGGCCATTATATGGTTTCCTAAACAAAATCAAGTCAGTCAAAATTTCAGCACAGAGTGGGGGGACTTTCAACGCCCCGCCCCTAGCTAAGGAGCTATTGGCAGTTGATGGCTGCTGAGGAAGGGAGATTCAATTTTCTTTGTGGTGCAGCCCCTGGTAGGTTGCCCGTGCTCCATTGGATAACCCCACACCCATGTGCTAAATGGAATCAGTGAGCTATGAAAAAAAAAAAAGACATGAAGGCGAAAGGGAACCCAGAGTAGACACGATTAAGATACATTATAGACAAGTATGAAGCTGTCACTAAATAAAAATGAATGATGAATTAAAAAGGAATATTTTAATATTTAATTTTATGATAGTCATTTAATATTCTCAAAAAGAATATTTTGGAAAAGAGATATAGTAAGACAGAGGGAGAGGGTAATTGTATTAGCTAACTAAAAAATTCTTTATACTAATGAAAACAGTATGCCACTGGATTTTTGTTTTGGGGGGTGGAGTGTTTTCAAGACAGGGTTTCTCTGAGTAGCCCTGACTGTCCTGGAGCTTGCTCTGTAGACCAGGCTGGCCTCAAACTCAGAGACCTGCATGATTAGACAGAATAACCAATGGGACAGAAGGAAAAATCCAGAAATACATGCAGATGCATTCTGGGATGTTTTTATGATGAAGATGAGAGGGAAAGTGAGTTATTCAATAGGATGACCAGGCACCAGCGAGAAGAAAACAAAGCTGGAAAGTCACTTGATGCCTTGAGTCAAGATATGGTACCGCAGTGGCGCACACCTTTAATCTCAGAACCTTAGAGGCAGAGGCAGGTAAATCTCTGAGTTTGAAGACAGCCTGGTCTACAGAGTTCCAGGAAAGCCAGATTTACATAGAGAAACCCTGTCTGAAAAAAACAATAATAATAATTTTTATTTATTTGCTTGTTTATTTGTTTAGGTTTTTTTGAGACAGGGTTCCTCCGTGTAGCTTTGGTGCCTGTCCTGAATCTCACTCTGTAGCCCAGGCTGGCCTCAAACTCACTGAGATCTGCCTGGCTCTGCCTCCCGAGTGCTGGAATCAAAGACGTGCGCCACCACCGCCTGGCAATTATTATTATTTTTAAATAAATAAAAATAAATGGAGGACCAAAGAACCGTGATTTGAATGTAAAGGTCAAAGTATAGATCCGTGCAAACTCTGAAGAATTTGTTCATAACATCTGCTTCTCTAATAAAGACTTAAAATCCAAAGACATTTCGGAATGTTAAAAGACTGCATATGGTGCCAGGCATAGTGGCTCAAGGATTTAATCCCAGCCCTTGGGAGACAGAGACAGGCAGATCTCTGTGAGTTCAAGGCTAGCCTGGTCTACATAGTGAGTTTCAGGACAGCCGGAATTACATAGTAAGACCTTGTTTCAAGAATGCACCCTCCCCACCCCCCCAAAAAGCCTGCATCTGTCATCATGGTTAGCAAACACATGCCCACATTTAGAGCAAACAGAAAGCACATTAAACTGATTATTTTTCCTAAATCCCATTTTTACCCGAGTTCTCCGGTGTCCCGCTCAGTGGCCATCCCCAGTGCCGGCTAGAGACAAGCAATGGGGGAGAGCAGAGAGAGGTTTAATGTATCAAATGTATCTAACGCATCAAATGTTTAATGTATCTCACTCTTGGCTACAGAGTGAGACTCTGCTTTCTCGGAGTGTCATGACACGGGTGTGTGGGTTCACTCGGATCTGTGGAAGGCCTCTTAAGAATGAATTTAGCCTTTCATGGCTGCAGGGGGGTCCAGCCTCGAAGGACTGAAGCACTTTCCCTTCGCCCAGGGCATTTTTATTTTCTCTCTATTTACAGTTTAGCCAGTTAATTTCCCTATGCTCAAAACAACCTGAAAGGAGCTCCCAAAGATACAACTCCAAGTGCAAACTCCTCGATTTCTCAGGTACCCCGGTTTTTCTGGTTTCCTGAACCAAGTTTTGCATAGGCCTTGGATCCTTGGGAGACTCTCAGACAAGATTCACATAGGGCGATAAGAGAAACAAAAGGTGTCTTAAACAAAGGATGGATTAGGTGCTACTCTTTGGAGCCAGGCCAGGAGTAGCTCAGCAGGAATGCAGCCACACTCCGCCCAAGAGGGAAAGAAGATTGGTCTGGAGATATGGCTGAAAGGCTTATAGTGCTTGCAGTGGGGAGTTAGGAGGTGCAGTGTTTGGATCTCAGCACCACATAACAAGGCAGACGTGTAGCAAAATGCCTGTAGTTCCACCTTGGAGCGATCTCACACCCTCTTCTGGCCTCTGTATATAGAAGTATGTGCACCTGCACATGTGTGCACACTCATTCACAGAGACGTATTGTGAAATATTATTTTAAGGTGTGGTACATTTGTTTATGCTGTGGAACATTTGTTTAATGATGCAAAGATGTGTTGCATTCTTATACGTTGCATTTGCTTTACTCTGTGAAGCTGTGTTACTGTGCCTGTCTAAAACACTTGATTGGTCTAATAAAGAACTGAACGGCCAACAGCAAGGCAGGAAAAAGGATAGGCAGGGCTGGCAGGCAGAGAGAATAAAAGAGGAGGAGAAATCTGGGAGGAAAAGATCGAGGAGCAAGAGAACAAGGAGAGGAGGACGCTAGGGGCCAGCCACATAGCCACATAGCCACACAGCCACACAGCCACACAGCCACACAGCCAGATACAGAGTAAGACTGAAAGTAAGATATACAGAAGTAAGAAAAAGCCCAGAGGCAAAAGGTAGAAGGGATGATTTAAGCTAAGGAAAGCTGGCTAGAAACAAGCCAAGCTAAGATCAGGCATTTATAAGAAAGAATAAGACTTTCTGTGTGTGATTATTTGGGAGCTGGGTGGCGGGCCCCCAAAATGGCCAAATAGTAAAAAGAGTAAAGATTACAACCAACAACAGACATGAACATAAGTAAATACATGCTTGCATACATACATACATTAAATGTTGAAATTTTTTTTATATATTTGTGTACATAGAAGGGCCTGTGGAGGACATATAGACTCCTTTTGACCCAGCTGAGATGACAGGAAATGGGTCAGGGAGGAACACTTTTCACTGTATATTTATTTGTTTATTTTGTTTTCCATAAAACACACCCCTGCACACACACACAGTCCTGGGCATTGAACTCTAATCCTTATATAAGCTAGCAAGATCTGTGTCAATGAGCTGCATTCTAGCCCTGGTTTTAATTCCCAGCATCACACACAGAGGCAGAACATAAAAATTATCTGTTTCCTTGTGTATGAATTTTAATAGCTAGTACCAGTGTTGAGGAGAGAGCTCAGTCAGCAAAGAAGTGACTGACCCTAAACGGGATGTCTATACCACACCCTGTATTAGTCAGGGTTCTCTAGAGAATCAGAATTGATAGAATAAATAAGTGCACGTAGGATTTATTAGAGTAGCTTACAGGTTGTGGTCCAGCTAGTCCAACAGTCCAAGAACCCAGTAGTCCATTGTTTGGTCCACAAGGCTGGATGTCTCAGTCCATCCTCAGTATACATTGGGATGAGTCTTCTCACCTCAAATGATCTAATCAAGAAAAATCCCTAATAATTCATGCAAAATCTCAATTGCTAGGAAAAAAAAGTGGTGTTTTGTTTTGTTTTTCAAGACAGGGTTTCTCTGTGGTTTTAGAGCCTGTCCTGGACTAGCTCTGTAGACCAGGCTGGCCTTGAACTCACAGAGATCCACCTGCCTCTGCCTCCCGAGTGCTGGGATTACAGGCATGCGCCACCACCGCCCGGCTCGGGGAAAAAAAAGTTTTAAGAAGATATACTGCACTTGAGGAATGAAATTTGAGATTAACCTTCAGCTTCCACAAGGCACCCCTGAACGCACACACACATGCACGCACGCACGCACGCACGCACCCATGCACACACGCCCACACATGCAAGCTGTTGATGGGAGTCATCTGGGAAAGGTTTTTTTGTTTTTACTTTTAATTTTGTATGCTTTGATTTGTATGAGAAATACACACTGTTTCCGTAATTAGAAAACATAGAGCTAATTTTAAATTACTTACTGATTGGTTGATTGATCGAGGCTGAGGCTTTGGAAGCCCTGAGTGGACGTGTACTATTGTGTGTATTATTGTATGTGTACTATTGACGAGGACCCCAGACTTATGGGAACTGGCAAAGCCTTCCTCTGGTCCGTGCTGGAAAGTTGACAGAGCATACAGAAAGCTGAGTCCACTGCAGCTTCTTCCTCCAAATGTTTGCCATCTGAGACTGCTGCTCATCTATGGAGACTCCTCCCGAGACCAGCGCGCTAACTCCTCCTGGTGTTGTGTGTAATAAACACACCCAGGCTGTTTTGTCCTCCATTGGAGAGCACAGCCCCCTAGTTCCAGCTTTCCTGTACGAGTGTCTGTCACTTCTTCATTCCCTCATCGCCCCTATCAGGTCTCCAGGACCGAGCTCTTCAGGACATAGCAGAACCCAGAGCTCACGTTTTCTACTGCTGAGGTGTACCCAATGCCTCTGTTTTTATGTGTGTGGTTGGTTGGTTGGTTTTATTTGAAGGGACGTGATATAGATTTCTTTGCTCCTTCCTCACTATTTGTATTATGAACTGTAGTGTGATGGAATCCTGGCTTCTGCTCTCCCCTGTTTAAGCTTCAGTGGGTTTTGTTTTGTTTTGTTTTGTTTGTTTGTTTTTTGTTTTGTTTTGTTTTTGACTCAGTCTGAATTGTTCATTTAGTTTTTAGAATCAGATCTTATTACCTCCATCTCAAGTCTGCTACTCTGAAATTCAAGACAAGTTTCTTTCTTTCAAAAGTTGTTCGGGGCTTGGGAGTTATAGCTCAGTCCTAGAGTGTTGGCATGCAAAGCCCTGGGCTTAATCCCCAACACACACACACGCACGCACGCACGCACGCACGCACGCACGCACGCACACCCACATTGTTTTGTCTCTTTTAAAGACATTTTTTTCTTATCTGCTGCCACAGTGATTCCACAAATAGAAAAGAATTCCTTCTGTGAACTCCTCTGTGGCGCTAAGGGAGAGGGGCCAGGAAGCAGGAAGAAAGACCTTTTCCCTTTCCTTCTATAGAAAGAGAAACCCAGACCTTCTTATGTGCCTCCTGGGGCAGCTGAGGCTATTTATAGTCTTTGGATTTAATTATAATTCTGCCCTCTGGTAACTTGGCTGGCCGCTACTTTAAGCTCTGGCCCCACCCTTCCTAGAAGAGGACCGGTTTTGCTTCTGTACATTACAGATTGGATACAAATTAGCAGACAATAGAGAAGGAATGTAAACAAGGTGGATCAGTGGGGTGGCCACAAGGCTGGCTATGTCACCTTGGAATGAGGACCAGGATAGATTTAAATATTCTACTCCTTGAATATAAAATAGTGCAGCAAGTGTAATTAAAATAAAATGGAAACCCACCATGCCATCTCCTCAAACAATTAAAAATAGAATCCCTGTATGCTCCAGGAATTTTGCTTCTAGTTATAAACTCCAGAGAATGGATCTGTTGTTATGGTCACAGTGGCTTTATTCTCTGCAGCAACAAGGTGGAATCAACTTAGGGGTGGATGGACAAATGACCAGAGTGCGGTACGTGTGCACAGTGGAACGCTTCACAGCCTTAAAAGGAAACGAAACCCCTACCCGAAGCTGGGGAGCCATTGACAGTTGGTGGCTTCTGGGTGGGGGAGTCTTCTCACTAGGTCTCACTAGGTCTCACTAGGTCTCACTAGATCTCACTAGGTCTCACTAGGTCTCACTAGGTCTCACTAGATCTCACTAGGTCTCACTAGGTCTCACTAGATCTCACTAGGTCTCACTAGATCTCACTAGATCTCACTAGGTCTCACTAGGTCTCACTAGATCTCACTAGGTCTCACTAGATCTCACTAGGTCTCACTGGGTCTCACTAGGTCTCACTGGGTCTCACTAGGTCTCACTAGGTCTCACTAGGTCTCACTGGGTCTCACTGGGTCTCACTAGGTCTCACTAGGTCCACCACACTCCAGTGGATAGTGCCACACCCAAGAGAGCATGAGCAGCACAGATTAGACTCTGTGGGTTAAATTAAATAAACAAGAGAAGTATGAGGTTGGGAGGGAGAGGAGATGGGAATGGATCCGGAAGGACTTAGTGGGAAGACTGAGAATTGAATACAATCAAAATATACTACTGTATGCATGTATGAAATTCTCAACAAATTAATCACAAATATCTTCAAGAGAAATGAACCTCTCATACGTGGCACAGTGTGGGATGGCCATGTAAACATTACAGCGAGTGAAACAGGTGTAAGAAAAGGACAAGCTCCCTGGGATGGCTCAGCAGGTAAAGACACTTGCTCCGCAGCAGAGGGACCTGAGTGTGACCCTTGGGTCCCTCCAGGTGGAAGGTGAGAGCTGACTCCAACAAGTGGTCCTCTGACTACTACAGCAGTGCCACGGCATAAAGGTGTCACACTCTTGTGCACACACACACACACACACACACACACACACACACAAAAATAAGTTAAAAAGGGACAAATATCATATGATTTTACTCATATGAGATATTTCAACTGATCAAATTCACAGAGACAGAGAGGAGAATGGTGGCGGCCATGAGCTAGGGAAGGGGAAGTGGGGAGTTAGTGTTTAATGGTCCACAGTTTCCGCTGAGGAGGAAAAGCTCTGGAGACGGATCCTCATGATGGCTGTACAACAATGAAAATGTTCTTAATGTTATTGAACTTAAAATGGCTAACATGGACTTGTTTTGTTAACCAAGTTAAAAAAGTTTTTAAAATCTCTTCATCCTTACGTACATCATCTGTGAAATGTGTAAACCTTTTGAATAAAGGATAATTGGGAAATTATCAGTTAATTCAGATCAGTCTTTAGACATCATTTCCATCTGGTCCATGGAAGGACTGGGTGGAATTTCCATCACTTCAAAGGGCTGTGCCAGACAAGGGAGGTGGGAGCAGACCACCTTTGTGAGAGGCAAGAAATAACAGACTATCTAAGTGAACATAAGCTTGAAATTCATTTGTTATTTAAAAATGATTGTAAGGTGTTATAGAATATTATTTTAAGATGTGTTACATTTGTTGCTGTGGAACATTTGCTTAATGATGTAAAGATGTGTTGCATTCCTTTATGTTGCATTTATTTAACTCTGTTAAGCTGTTAAACAAAATTTTTGTTACTGTGCCTGTCTAAAACATCTGATTGGTCTAATAAAGAGCTGAATGGTCAATAGTGAGGTAGGACAGAGAAACAGGTGGGGCTGGTAGGCAGAGAGAATAAATAAAAGGAGAAATCTGGGAGGAGAGGAAGGAGCAAGAGCAAGAGAGATCAAGGAGGGAGAAAAGAAGGGGCCAGCCACATAGCCACACAGCCACACAGCCACACAGCCAGCCACAGAGTAAAAGTGAAAGTAAGATTATAGAAGTAAGGAAAGGAAAAGCTCAGAGGTAAAAGATAGATGGGATATGGCGCACGCCTTTAATCCCAGCACTCGGGAGGCAGAGGCAGGCGGATCTCTGTGAGTTCGAGGCCAGCCTGGGCTACCAAGTGAGCTCCAGGAAAGGCGCAAAGCTACACAGAGAAACCCTGTCTCGAAAAACCAAAAAAAAAAAAAAAGATAGATGGGATAATTTAAGTTAAGAAAAGCTGGCAAGAAACAAGCCAAGCTAAGGCTGGGCATTTATAAGTAAGAATAAGCCTCCATGTGTATTTATTTGGGAGCTGGGTGGTAGGCCCCCAAAAGAGCAAAGAATCCAAAGAGTAAAAACAACAACAGTAAGGGCTGTTGAGATGAATTGTGGTGATATTTTATTTGTGCTGAAATGTGATATTTTATTTGTATGTTAATAAATAAAGTTTGCCTGGAGATCAGAGGTCATAGCCATAAACAGAAGTCAGGCAGTGGTAGCACATGCCCTTAATCCAGTCACATGGCAGGCAGAGTCTCTGTGTGTTCAAGGTCACAGCCAAGCATGGTGACACACACCTTTAATCCCAGTACCAACCATAGAGACTGGGAGGTCTGTATAGACAGGCAGTGACGAGGAAGTGATGTAGCTGGGCTTAGAGCCAATGAGAAGGCAGAACAGGAAGTCAATATAGGCACAGGTTAGACAGGAAGAGGTTCTCTTGGAAAGCTATGACTTGGTGGTAAGCTAAGGTTAGTTGGTGGCTATTGCTCTGATCTCTACGGCTTGCACCTCTGATTTGGCTCTGCATTTCTTATTTAATAAGACTGTTTAGAAATTCGTCTATAATGGATCAGCAGGGAAGGGGACTTGCCACCAAGCCCTCAGTTCAGTCTCCCAGCCCCACATGATAGAAGAACCACTCTGAACTCCAAGAGTATGCTGTAGCATCTGCACCCACATACAGACACACAAATAAATTAATTAACGCAACATTTTAAAAATAGCAATACTAGGGGCTGGAGAGATGGCTCAGAGGTTAAGAGCACTAGCTGCTCTTCCAGAGGACCCGGGTTCAATTCCCAGCAACCACATGGTGGCTCACAGCCATCTGGTGCCCTCTTCTGGCTGGCAGGCATACATGCAGATAGAATACTATACATAATAAATAAATAAATAAATAAATAAATGAATAAATAAATAAATAAATAAATCTTTTAAAAAAATAGCAATACTAAAAAAGAATAGTAATACTAATTTTAAGGACCAGTAGTATAGCTTGCAGCAAAAACATGATGGCCTGAGCTCAATCACCAGAACCCATGATTAAAGGACAGAACTGATGCCCAAAAGTTGTTCTCTACCCATTGTCCATGGCACGTATGTACCCACACTCACACACACATATATCATGCATACACACAATAATAATGATAGAATAAAAAAACAGAAACAAGCGTTTTAGTAACATTTCTAACCTACAGAATAACCTCTAAGTCAGTGTGGGGAGCAGAGGAAACCCTGGATGATGGGTAAGGAGTGTGAAGAACTAAATGAGTGTGTATTGTTGACAAGGGTAAGTCTACATTAAGGACCACAGAGCCTCAGACCCGTGGGAGTGGCAAAGCCTTCTCCAAGTCAGGCTTAGGGGACTAGACAACTCTTTCGTCTGGTTGGTGTCCTAATGTTGACAGAGTGTAGAGAAAGCATTCACCCCAGCTTCCTCCTCCTAGTGTTTACAGCCTAGCCTGTTCCCTACAAAGACTTCACACCAAGACTAGCTGGACCTTGTCCCCCTTTCTGGCTGTGGATCAAAAACCTGCCTCTGGCTGGGTGGTGGTGGCGCATGCCTTTAATCCCAGCACTTGGAGGCAGAGCCAGGTGAATCTCTGTGAGTTCGAGACCGGCCTGGTCTACAGAGCGAGATCCAGGATAGGCACCAAAACTACACAGAGAAACCCTGTCTTGAAAAAAAACCAAAAAGAAAAAAAGGAAAAGAAAAAGAAAAAACCCTGCCTCCTTACTCATCTGTATACAAAGAACTCCTTCCTCAGTTCAGATGTAGACATAAACACACTGGGTTCTGGGTTTTGTACTAGGTGCCCTGCCCTTAGGGCGAGCATGGCCTCCCCAGTCCCAGGCTTGCTGCATGTGTGTCCGTTGTCTGCATTCCCAAGTCCCCACTTAGGTTCCTTGGACCAGCTCATGCAGAACACAGCAAATAAGGAATGATCACCTTCCACCAATTGTAACAGATTTTCATGTTTTTCTGTGCATGCTAAATAACCCACCCTTTGGGCTTGTATATTGTCTTCTGCCTCAGTAGAATGTGAGCCCCACAAGGACAGGAACTTGAAAGTCTTAATTCACTGCTGTTTCCAGAGCCGAGAATAGTGCTTAATGCACAGAAGAATCCAGTAACTATTTTTTTTTTTTAAGATTTGATTTTTTTTTTTTTTTTTTTGGTTTTTTGAGACAGGGTTTCTCTGTATAGCCCTGGCTGGCCTGGAACTCGCTCTGTAGACCAGGCTGGCATCAAACTCACATAGATCTGCCTGCCTCTGCCTCCCGGGTGCTGGGACTAAAGACATATAGCACCATGCCCAACTAAAGATTTTATTTTTTAAGTAGTTTATGTCTGTGCTTCTGTGTGTGGGTATGTGCACATAACTTCAGGCGCCCAATGATGTCAGAAGGTTGTGTGTTGGATCCCCTGGACTAGAGTTACAGACAGTTATGAGCTGCCATGTGGGTGCTGGGAATTGAACCCAGGTCCTCTGGGAGAACAAGTGCTCTTAAGTGTGAGCTGTTTCTCCAGCTCCAGTAACTGTATTTTTGATGAATAAATGAATGAATGCTTGTACAAGTCTGCTCATCCACAAATAGAAGTTACTTCTCTTGATGAAGGTGCTGATTTCTTCTCTTAGGAGTTTGTAGGAGTTTATTTGGGCTAACAGTTTAAGGTCACCATCCATCCTGCTGAGGAAGGCGTGGCAAGGGGAACAGAAGGTGGCTGGTCCCACCTTCAGCAATCTGGAAGCCAAGAGTTGAACTTGGTGCTCAGTCCCCTTTCCAATACTCAGTACAAGGACTCCAGCACAAGGAATGTTGCCACCCACATTCAGGATGGGTTTTTTCTTCCTCCATTAAATTGTTCTAGGAACTTCCCCACAGACCCACCCCGAGGTGTGTTTCTACAGTGATTTTTAATCTCATCAATTAACTGTCATGGGAAGATATCGGAAAATGGTCTTACCATGTCCGTCACTGTAAACTGTCCCTAGCGATACCGTCACCAGCCAGTACAGGTTCATGTTTCAACGGATCGGTGTTGTCACACTAGTATTTTTGCCAGTCTGCTGGGTGTGAATGGTGCGTCACTGTCTTTTTTTTATTTCTCATCTTGGTTATTAGAGAGGTTGAGCATTTTCTCTTAAGCTTTTCCATGGATGTACCTACTCATATCCTTTGTCCATTTTAATACTAGAATGAATGTTTACCTTTTATATGGGTATAGATAAATTTGGATGAGTATAGATGTAGATGAGGAGAGATATACAGGTACCAATTTTTGTTAGTTGGTTTTTCTCTTTGTAGTTTTCCTTATTATTTATTTATTCATTCATTCATTCATTCATTCATTCATGACGGTGTCTCATGAATCCTAGGCTGGCCTTGAACTCAGTATGTAGTCCAGGATGACTTTAAACTCCTGATCCTCTTGCCTCTACTTCCAAGTGCTGGGATTACAGGTGTGTGCTACCACGCTCTAATTTATGTGGTGCTGGGGAATGAACCCAGGGTTATGTGCATGCTGGGCAAGCTCCCTATCATCTGAGCTGCGACCCTGGCAATTTGCTTGTGTCTGTGAAGATTTTCTAGTCAGTGGCTCATGTTTTCTTTGTTGTATGCTTCGGCTTAGAGCCAGGCAATTTAAAAAACATATTCATCTTTAACTATATAATTTGGACTTTATATATCTTCTTTAATAAATCCTTTTTTATCCTGAGCAGATAAGAAATACTCTTTTTAGCATTTTCTATCAACCTTTTATTCAGAAATGACTCCAAACTCATGAAACATTACAAAAATAACAAAGAACTTATCCATGCTCTCTACCCTGACTTACCTATGTTTTTCAGAGTGTGTGTGTTTGTGGAGTATGTACGCATGTGCTCATGTGTACTTGGACACACCGGTCTATGCATGCCCAGAGATTGATATCAGTGTATTTCTCTATCTCTTTCCACCTTATTGTTTTGAAATTATAACATAATTACATCATTTCCCCCTTCTTGTTCCTCCCTCCAACCTCCCCCATGCCCCCTCCTTGCTTTCTCCAATTCATGGCCTCTTTTTAATTGTTTATATATACATCCCTAAATATATGAATATAACCCTCTCAGTCTGTATACTCAGTCCGTATGCTGCTGCCTGTATGTATATGACCTCAGGGCTGACCACTTGGTATCAGATAGCCAGTCAGAGGGTTCTTCCCTGGGGAGACCATTTCTTCTGCTCTTAGCGGCCCCCCCCTCCGTGCCCGTAGTTCTTCGTGTAGGGATGAGACCCTTGAGCTTGCCCCTTCCATCTTAGAATGCCCATTGGTGTCCTTATTCAAATCTTCACTAGGCAGCCATGTTGATGAGACTTGATGGGTGTAGCCTCTTTGACTTCTCTGGAGGACAAAATTGTGGAAACTTCCGGAGTGTGTGCGTCACCCTTGTGGAAAGGCCGTGCTAATTCTTTCTGTATCATTCCAGTTTTAGTACATGGGCTGCACCACTGTTATTTTTTTTTTATCTTATTTATTTTTTGGTTTTTTGAAATCGAGTTTCACTGTGTAGCCCTGGCTCTCCTGGAACTCACTCTGTAGACCAGGCTGGCCTCGAACTCAAAGGGATCTTCTACCTGTCTCTGCCTCCTCCCAAGTGCTGGGATTAAAGGCATGCGCCACCACTGCTGGGCTTAATCTTATTTTAATTTTATATGTATGGATGTTTTGCCTGCATGTACGTCTATGCACAAGCCTTCGGAGGCCAGAAAAGGGCATTGGATCTGGAACTGGAGTTACAGAAAGTTATGAGCTGCCATGTAGGTGCTGGGAATCAAACCTAGGTCCTCTGGAAGGCAGCAAGTGTTCTCTAACCCCCTTAATATTTATTTTTATTATATTTTTTATTGATTTTGTGAGTGTAAGTATACCACAGTGTGTGTGTGTGTGTGTGTGTGGTGGGGGATGGGTGTTGTGTGTAGGTCAAAGAATAACTTGCTGGAGTCAATTCTCTCCTGTCATGTGAGTCCCAGGAATTAAATTCAGTTGGTCAGGTTTGGCTGAAAGCACTGTAACCCACTAAGCTGTCGTTTCAGAGTCTCTCACTGAGCCTGGAGTTCATTGTTTCAGCTAGACTGGCAGCCAGAGAGCCCCAGAATTCTCCTGTCTCCGCTCCCCAGGCACTGGGTTATAGATGTATTGTGCTGTGTCTATCTTTTTTGACAGGTGAAATCCAAACTCACGTTTACATAGCAAGATCTCTATCCCCTGAGCCATCTCCCTGGCCCCCAGAGTCACCCACAGTTATAATTGTCTTTATTATTTGGAATATCTACTATATGCAACATACTTATATGTCATATATAATACATTGTGAAATTTTTGAGGGTCAGTTAAATACATCACGATGCTTTGTCACTAAATAGTTCAATGTATATTTCTTATGACTTGGAAGTTTTGTGGGTTTTTTTTTTTTTTTTTTTTTTTTTTTTTTTTTTGAGACAGGATCTCACTTTGCAGCTTGACCAGCCAGGGACTCATGTAGACCAGACTGGCCTCGAACTCACAGAGATTTGCCTGCCTCTTCCTCTCGAGTGTTGGGATTAAAGGTGTGCACCATCATACCTGGTCGAACATTCCTTAGTATAACTGTAGTACAGTTATTAACTTCATGAATTTACAGTGGTAACTTACCAAATTGCCCACTCATATTCCAATTGTGCCAGTGACCAGTTCTCTCTCTCTCTCTCTCTCTCTCTCTCTCTCTCTCTCTCTCT
>CABHPP010134827.1:0-18292 GCA_902168425.1 Peromyscus attwateri
AAGGGTTCTCTTGGCTAATACCAAGGGAGAAAGAGAAGATAAATGTATAAAAACATTCCTTGGTTTCTGGTTTGGGGAGGAATGTTCTGAATGGTCTCACATGCAGTGATACCCAGTTTGTCAAAATTGTCCTTTTAAAGATAGAGATATTTTTGTGGCAACTTTTTATAAAATTATTAAATTCTCTGAGATACTGTTCTTGAATAAATAGGTCTGTGACTTAAGAAAGGAATTATTGGAATGCATTGTTGTTTTAGTCTACTTTTTATAATAGGGCATAGAATTGCAGCAAAAGCCCTCTACACAAACAAATTGAAAAGTTCTAGAGTTCAAGAGTTGACTGCACTGTGAACTGACTGTTAGAATTTTAGATGTGCTTTTGCTTCAAAGTTATATTGACATCAAGATCCCCTGAAAGAATAAAATCATCCTTTTGAAGTCACTTTTAATATGCCCTACACAATATAGATTGTTTCATTTGTCCAGGACATTTTTTTTCTGTCTGAAGTTTCACTGAACATCGACCTTAACTAGAGCCTACTGAAGACTGTAAAAGTGAAGATGCATGACAGCTTTGATGATGTTGGAATTTAAAGGAAGTAAAGGAGTGCTAGGTAATTTTCTCTATAGAAAGCAAGATGTATATTTTAGGAGCACCATGTTTTTTCTCCTAGAGTAGTAATTATGCAAGCTTTCTTATCAATTGAATACACTACAACAAAGAAATCACCTTAATGAATAGACACACTTGTCATTCAAACTGTAATATTTCAACATTATTCTGAAGATGTATTCAAAAGGAAAAATATTTTAGAATCAAAATGTAAAAAAAGTCTCTAGCTATCATAAATGCAGAATTAAAAAGTAGTTTAAAGAATGCAAATACATAAAGCAGAAATTCTGAATCGGATTTTTAGCATGCTAGCTTTATAATATTGGTGTTTTACTGTCTCAGCACACCTCACCAAAAAGGCAATCAACAAAAGAAAGAGCAGCAACAGAAAAATCAAACAAAAATCTTACTTCTGCTAATAATATGTGGAACCACAAAATATGAAAGGAATGTCCAATTCTTGGATCCATATAAGATTTTTGTGATTGTCATATTGTCTACCAAGCATCAGGTATGTTCAATCTGAGGTCATCAGGTTGTATGTGGATAAAGATAATCAAGAATGCAGCTGAGTATAAAATTATAAATTCATTTTTAAAATCACAATTTTGTGATTTCTTTGTAACTTGATTTCATAATTTCCAAGGATGAACTTTTTAGATAACAATGCTGTGTTGCAGTGAGAAAAAGCTGGGTAAGTCTGGCAGACTGGCAGGTTGAGGTGAGGATTTATTCAGAGTATATTCCCAGGAATTTATCTTTTCACAGGGGTGTGATACCCTTCTGTATTCATTTAGTGTGGTATGAACAGTTTATTTTTCCCTCAGACTTCCTTCCTGTATGTTATTATTTCCACATAGTATCAAAATTAAGTCCTTTAATTTTTAGGCAAATGAAAAAATGCAAATTTTTATAAGAAAATAAAAAAGTAAGTCAGAACACATATTTATAATATATTATTTTCAAAATTCTTGTGAGCATTCTCACCTTTAAAATAAAGGCCATAAGGCATGCAAATAAAAGGTTATTCTTTCTAGTCTAGGCTACCTTAACCTTCAGATTTCCTGGACAGTATCACTCACCTGATTACACCTTAACTTTTAGATTTATTAGTTAACACCAATCTTTTCACTCCTTACTAGATTGACTCATGTGAGCAATAGAACATTAAGTCAGTTCCATGGTGTATGACTTCGTATAGTGAAAGATAATCACTAGGTTAGGAAGAATGTGTTGACTCAAGCTCCAATCACCTGCCTTATCTTCTTTTATGACCTTTTGGAGCATCACACTTGTCTTCTATGAACATGAAGACCACTGTGAGTGCCTTTTCTGTCACAGAGATGAGTTAGAAAGCCTGATGTAACAAATATGGACCTGAAAGTGGATAAATATATCAAGGAAACGCTTGCCTACTTTACAATGTATCACTAATAGTGAGTCTAGATTTGTTACTGTGTGAAGGATCCTCATCAATGAAAGGAAAAGGAGCTTAGCTGAGAGACATAGACAGTCTATATAGAAACTTACTTTGCAAATCAAAGGAAAAGGTGTACTCTAAATGAGGGATGCCTCACAGTGTAATGGTGCTTGTGCTGTGAGTTTTTAAGAAGCTTTATAATATTTATTAAATGGATGGCATACTTATGATTGTAATATGACCCTTTTCCATTCTCAAATCATGATAGACCAGACCTTTCGTAATCCTCTAAAAATTCCACAAAGGGGAAGTGTTAAAACCTCATTACAAATGATATTATGGTGTCGGGAATATTTAAAGAAAACAGGAATTTCATTTGGTGCTGCACATGTGTCATTTTTAGAGACAAATTTTTACACAGTTGTTACATCCAATATCTCCATTTTTTAACATTCCAGGCTCTGCCAATTCTGCTTCTACCAAGATTTTTTGATCAAGCAAATAGGACCAAAAAACTATGAACTGAGAACTCTGAAGTCACAGATAAACAAAGAATTTCTTCCTTATTGTTCTCTCGTGTACTTGTTATTGCTATGCACAAGTAACAAATGCAAAGCTTGCCTTTAACTCTTTGGCACTAAATAAAGTAGTCTCACACAGCGACTGGCATAGGATTCTACGAAATACTCAATTAAAAAGGATAGACTTTATCTCTGATAAACCCTCTCGCCTAGCCAAACATGTGTCAAGAACTTTACTTTATTGTCTCTATAAGTCAGGGATTGTATTTTACTTATGAAACTAGTGTCATCTAAATAAGCAATAAGAGTATTTTCAGTGTCACTCAGATATGAAGAACCAAAGCCAGGCCTGGCTAATTAAACCTGATACTCTTCCCATTTGCTAAATCTCAATACATATTTGTTTTATTTCCAAAATGTTTTGATTAAGCAAACAGTTAAGTAAGACCATTCTTCTATGCAGACCTAAACCTTCATGGATATCGTGGAGGAATAGCACTTAATCCTGGGTCAGCAAAACAAAACAAAAATATAAAACACACACACACACACACACACCAAAAAAAAAACACACACACACACACAAACACACACCGGGGTGGTGATGGTGGTACATGCCTTTAATCCCAGCACTTGGGAGGCAGGCAGATCTCTGTGAGTTCGAGGCCAGCCTGGGCTACAGAGCGAGTTCCAGGAAAGGTGCAAAGCTATGCAGAGAAACCCTGTCTCGAAAAACCAAAATCAAAAACAAAAAAAAAGAAACCCACCCGCACTCACACACACATTTACCCACTATATTCTGTATTTTATGCCACAAAGCCAAAACATACGGCTGTCTCTAGTTTATTCTGTAAAGAGCTATCTAAGCTAAACCTATTTCCCATGCTCACATCTCCATCAATTTAAAATCTTTTCATTTGCTCAAATGACCACAATCCTTTCTCTTATTCAAACCTATTCTCGTATCTTTCATTCACAATCAAGTAAAAATAAATCATATATATCATATATATATATATAGAGAGAGAGAGAGAGAGAGAATGTGTGTGTATGTATTACACCTTATACATATAGACATGTACATTAGGTAGTCTGATTTATTTGGCAATAAATAAAATATAATGTTTCTCATTTCAGGCTATCCTAGGGGCTTTAAATTGCTAGTGTGTATGGAAAAGAATATGTGAGTAGTTTTCAGACTTAATATACTTTGTACTGATATTGATAGGCTTTCAAAAGATAGTCATTTTGAAAAATATTTAGAATGAAATACTTTAAAGTATTGCTCTTCAAAGACCAGTGCTAAGACCACACTGGCTGAACTCAGGGATATTTGAGAATTATTTCCCTGTGGTATTGCTTTTCAAATGTATATCTTACACATAAATATTTTAAGGCATATGAGAAATTTGAGATTCACTCACTAGGAATAAAAAGATGAGATACATTAGTGTGAACAATGACGTAGAAGGATAGGGAGGTAAAATAACCCCTATTAGAATAAAAAGGGCCAAAACAAGAAAAATTGATAGACAAATTCCTGATGTGCTTAACACTATATTAGAGTGCACTGGTGATGTCATAGAAAATTTGTGAATCATGGAGATACATCGAGGCCTCATAAAAAAAGAAGTAAATACCCACAGACTACTGCTCGGTCTCTTGGGATCAATCTTTGCTCAACAATAAGGAGTTATGTATGGAGGGTTGTAGGAACTAGGACGGGAGGAAAAAGTGGGGATGAATAAAGAGGTAGAGTGGGGATAGGGATGGGGAGGGGAGCCGTGGAGGTAGTATGGGATGAGACAGTCAAAATTAAGGACCACCATATGGGCAGGCTTCTGGAACCCGGTGCCTGTGGTGTGACACCTTGCACAGCCTTGGTGCAGTGGGAAGGGGCTTGGACCTGCCTAGGCTCAGTGTGCTGGGCTTTGCTGACTCCCCATGGGAGACCTCGATTTGGGGGATATGGGGGTGTGGGGTGGCTTGGGAAAGGGGGCGGGGGGGTGGGAGGAGGGAGGAGGGGGTCTGTGGATAGCATGTGGAGAGAGTAGAAAATTTCTTAATAGAGAAAAATGAAAAAAAAATTAAGGGCCATTTGAGGGGCAGTATAGAAACCTAAGACAGTAGATGCTTTCTAAACTACATACATTAAATATGGAAAAGTTGAGCAGGTGCCTACATAGAGCCTTCACTGCTACTGTATGGTGATAATTTATTTGTACTGAAATGTGATTTTATTTGTATGTTAATAAATAAAGTTGCCTGGGGGGTCAGAGCTAGTAGCAAGCCATAGCAGAAGCTGGGCGGTAGTGGCACACGCCTTTAATCCCAGCACTTGGGAGGCAGAGCTAGGCAGATCTCTGTGTGTTCAAGGATACAGCCAGCATGGAGACACACACCTTTAATCTCAATACCAACCGTAGATGACCTGGAGGTCTGTACAGACAGGCAGTGACAAGGAGGTCATGTGGTTGGGTTTACAACCAATGAGAAGGCAGAACAGAAAGTCAATAAAAGGACAGACACACAGGAAGTAGGCCTCTTGTTGAGAGGAAGGACAGCAGCGGCAGTAGGGTAAGAAAGGGTTTTTAGCTCTTAGCTATTGCTCTGACCTTTTGGGCTTTTAACTCTGCAATTGGCTCTGTGTTTCTTATTTAATAAGACAGTTACATCTACACTACTGGCTTAAGTTCTTGGTACCAGAAGGTACGCTGCATGCTGTCAAAGGAAAAACAAAAACACCAGCCTAACTGAAAACCCTTCAATCCATAATGGTTTCCTGCCTGCAAAACACACACCAAAAAACTATGAGAGACGAACAAGTTAATTATAAAGGTATTTGTACTAGGCCAAAAGTAGATTTCTTAATATAAAAACGGCTATGATTGAAATGACTAGACAATAAAGCCTGGCAAAAATGTGTAGAAAGAAGCCTTTACTGCTTACTGAGACTGTATATTAGTACAGCTGGTGTGAAAATCTATGGATATATTTATCAAAGACTTAAAAATGTAGTTATAATGTGACTCAACAACCCTATGGATGTGTATACAGCCATAAGGAAATGAGATCAATATGTTCAAGAGATTTCTGCACTCCTGGGTTCATTGCCTCATCACTTACAACAACCATGAATTATAAGCCACCTAAGTGTCTACCATCTGATGAAAGGATGAAGAAAACGTGGAATTCATACGTTAGGTTACTACTCAACTATAAAAAAGAATACAATCCTGTAATTTATGGCTGCATGGGTGAAAGTAGAAGCCAATGTGTTTAAATAAACCAGAAAATAATTACAAAGTGATCTTGTTCATATCTGGAATCTGAAAACAGCTGATCTGAGAAGTTGATGCTAGAAAGGTGTTTAGTACTCTAATTTATAATGAAAATACTAATGAACACTGCTATATTCCAGGGTTTTTTCTTTTTATATAGGGCTTTATTAAGTTGTCCAGGCTAGTCTTGAACTTGTGATTCTCCATCCTCACTCCCCAATTATCTGGAATTACCAGCCCTTTTAATTAGACTCTGCTGAAGTTTTTACCATAAAGAAATTATAAATTTTCAAAATGACCGATATAGTTAAGCTAGTTTTAAAGTTACACAGTGGATGTATTGAAGCAAATATTGTTGGTACCACTTAAGGTCTTGTTTTTATGACCTAATGAAAATACAAATGTAATTTTTTAATAATTTCCTCTAGTTTTTATTTTTATGTGTATGTGTGTTTTGCCTGCGTGTATTTATGTGCACTACATGCATATGTGAGTGATGGGAATCGAATCTGGGTCCCCTAGAAGAACAGCCAGAGCTCTTAACAGCTAAGCTTTTTCTCTAGCCCATAATGTACTTTTTTAAGGAAAAAAAAATAATAAAACATTAGGAGAATCTTGAAAAATGCTAATTTATTTATTCTTGGGTTGGCCTTGAGAATCTGCAGTTCCAACATGCTGCCAGGTGATGTTAATCTGATTAATGACACATGATTAATTCTGACTCTAGCTGGAAGTGGGTTTTTTTCCATAAACATGTTTTGATATGGATACATAGTCTATTAATTATGCATAAGTTGAACTAAACAAATAAAATGCATAGCAGGATTCTTTCACCACAAATCTCCACCTGGCACTTTAGCAAAATAGCTCAAGCCAACAAAACAGCTGCTGTGTACATACTGAACTCATTTTGATGGTTTTAATCGACATGGTAACAAAAGACCAAGCATCCTCAGAGGACTTCTGTTAATTAAGAACTGGGGATTGCTGAGTGAGGTCTCCACTCCCTCTTAGCCAAACCTGTTTACACCACCAGCCAAGAACTAGAAACTTACAGGAGAGATGCCAACCAGTGAAAAATAACTTCAGGTGCTAGGTTTGATGATTTGAATAGACTTCCCATGGGTGATCAGAAGGGGTTTTCTATTACCATAGCAAATATATTCAATTCTACTCTCTCAGTTGGATTTCCTTTTCCTCTGCCTTTTCTAAATTACTACCGGTGGAGGCTGACTATAGCAATTTTTCAAGTAGATTGCATAATGTTTTCATATGGCTAACTTGCTCCCTTGTCTCCTATCTGAATCTATTTTTTGTTCTCTTGATGAAACCACTTAATTTTGGAAGTGTGTTAGCCTAGAGCTGTGCTACATGTATCTCAAAAAAAAAATGCTTGCTCAAGACTATTGATTGCTGTAATGTTTGGCTACAGCCAACGGCCTACCCTTCTGATGCCATTGTGATTTTAGTGACTTACAATATCCTATCATCAAAAATTTGTACTGGTACTTGTAGAATTTGTACCTGAATGGTACTGATTAAGCCGTTGGGCCCAGAAACTCATACATAAAGGCTGCCATTTCTCTCACTGATGTGGAAATGGCAGTTTTCATCTCTTGCTCGACTATTTCATAATTGGTTTTTTACTACTTTTTTTTTTTTTTTTTGTAATTGTGCTTCTAGATGCAGCTCAAATCCAAATACCACAAACTCTCGGAGAGAATCTTTCCTTTATCACCATGCCTGGACTGTAAGTAGTGTTGTAGTTGCAGTAGTGGATCCATGAGCTGCCTCCAAACAGACCTCTAGGTATTCATATGTTTGTACTGCAATGAGATTTACTCTAACAGGATTAAATGGGAGGGCCAAAAAAGTAGTGGCCCCAACATTCAAGATGGTGAATAACATTTATTGCGTAATATGTGAACTCTAATCCTAGTGCTTCCCCTCAGTGGATTTGTTGAGATATAAACCTTTAACCTTCAAAAGGATGTTTATTTCTGGATTTCCAGAAGTAATTCTTTGCATGCATACCTTTTCAGCATGAGTAATTTGAAAATATTAATTAATTCAAAATTTGCTGTGTCTCCTTTCCTCTCTAAATTAAGTTAAAATTAATAATTTAACAAACAACAATAACAAAACAAAACAGTACTTCTACTAAAGTCACTACATATGGGATTTGCAACTTCCAAAAGTCAGAGAACTCTAGAAGTCAAAGAATACACTCAAAAGACATTTTAATCTTGTTCAACTCAAAAATTGTTGTTTTTCCTTGTAGTACCATTTAATGCAATTTTCTTCACTTGTTATTCTGTAATAGTCCTTTTTGCCACAAGGCCAGTGTAATCTTTCCCTCTTACAATTGAAAAGATACAAAGAATAACAGCATTTTACTTTCTGAAGATTTAGTAAAGATGTGAATAAGTACAGAAACTTGGCAGGTAGATTGGTCTGATTAATACACGCCTTAGTCACACATTCCTCACTTTGATTTGTTCCTTTTTTATGCTAACGTAAGTCTTAAGGACACTTAGTATCCTAATGGAAGCAATGCTCATTTTCACAGAAGTATTCATGAATTATTTCCTCCACACTGGGAAGTTTACATGCTTTATCTAACTTAATGTTGATAAAGTCTCCATGATCTAAGCACTAACAATATCGAAATTTTACAAATGAGAAAGCTGACAGAACAGGATCTAGTTTCCTTCCCAAGTTCATCAACATAATAAAGTTTATTATAAAGTCTATAATAAAGTCTATCTGAGCTAGCCTTTCTTACCCAGGACGCTAGGTGACTACACACTTGCCTTCTGTTAGTTATAAGAAGCAGTGGTCAGCTCACTGGCAGGTACTGCTTAATTCTCTGTAGCTGATTGTGTTCCTTTCATAGGTGTGACTTGTAGATTTGTCTGTTTAGTGTGTAGTAAAGTCCATCTGCTTCTGTTATCCCTTGACTAACACAAATATATTTTCTCACGACCGATCTACAGGGTCAAGGTCTAGATACTCCAGACCCAAACTAAAATCATCCGCATTATTAAAGAGCTATAGGAAACCATAAGGCTCAAGGTACTTGATGTTCAGAATTCAAACTAATGTCATTATAAAAACTAGTTTGCAAAGCAACATGCTTTTACAGTTGGTCAAAAGAAGTTAATGAATGTACAGCAGTTATTGGCAGGGTTTGCTCATTGTAGGGCAGACATTTCATCTGGCTGAGTGATCTCTCTAGTGTGTGGCTCTTCGTTGGACTTTCTAGCATGGATGTCTGTGGAACCTGGAGGAAGCCTCATTCCACACAGAGAAGGCCTATTTCACAGTCATGGAGAAAAGACAGGATGTCATAGATAGGAGGACAGGTTCTTCTGGGGTTGACAGGGAGGCTGTGGAGAGAGTAGACCCTTGTTGGGGTCCAAATGATCTGCAGTTCCTTTCTCAAGCACCTAGGAGGAATGTACTCCAGGACTAATGAAGCCACAAGGGCATGGAAGTACAGAATAACTCAGAAAAGGGGGTGAACGATGCTGCTTACAGGAAGTGCTGAAGGAAGGATTCAGGTAAGGGGTCAGAGACTGTCGGTCAAGCTCTGCTTCCTTAGGGAAGGACAGGTAATCAAAGAATTTTTAAGAAGTGAGTGCCCTGTTCCAATAAAAATGGAACAGCATAGTTCAAAAGAACCTGCTCTTTATATAGATATTATTAAACATATGGTCAAAACAAAAGGTTTAAAAGTTTCTATTAGTCAAGTTATGGAGTTTTTAAAGTTTATTCAGAAAGTTTGCCTTTGGTTTGCTATGGAGGGAACATCTTTGTGGTTATCTCATTCAGGATCCAAGAAAGAGACAACAAAATATCATAATTCTGATTGGCACCCCTTGCAATGCCTGACTGTAAATCACTGTACACCACCCACTAAGAAATGTAAAAAGGGGCCACTGGAAGTTCCTGCCACTGTGCATCAGGCCCACTAGCGGTGTGATTGATTCACTGGGGAAAAATAAAAGGAGTTAACTTACAAAATGCTTATGGGTGTGGGAAAATGGCTTGGAATGGCCACTTGGCTGAAATTAACAGAGGAAGTCTTGCTGACAGTGTCTACGGTGCCACACCAGACTCCTGACATGAAATTGGAAATCCCAATAGGTAATCCTCTACCTCTACTTCAATCCCAGGACTTGGGACAATTTTACTTATTCATCTCGCCAGCTGTTCCCTTCCCTTCCACTTGTCTCGTCCCTCCTACTCCTTGCTTTGTGTTCTTTTAATATAAAAGCCATCCTGGTATTCCAGGAAGCTTCCTCTCTTCCTATTGGGCCCCCATCAGGTGGAAAGGGATGCCTTTCTTCTATGATTTGGGACATTTCTCTCTGACAGGTCTTCCAGTCAGTTTGGAGATATGCCAGATAATCTTGTTACCATGACACAGCCTCTGCTTCTTCATAACTGTTCTCAACTCTTTCCTGGAACTCCTTCACTTCCTCCTAAGAGCTGTCTGCACGCTTCAATTCTCATTTGACTCTAAAAATCTTTCCCTTGTCATTTCTCCTGGCTTTCTCAGGACAGTCTTGGTCATTTGGAACAGACTTTTTCCCTTTCCACCCATGGGGTGGCTATTTTGGTTTCTTTGCTGAGCCCATTTTCATTCATGGTACACTGAAAAAGGATTAATAAAGTTACCAGTCTCTCTATGGACTGTATCTATGATTAAAAGTTTTATTTTGATGCTAAAAATACTTCAATTCAAAATCATTGTTTTTAATGGCTAAACCTAACAGGGATGGAACATAAAGTCTTAGTCTTATAAAAGCTATTAACTTATTGTAAACTGTTAAGGAGAAATGAAAATACAAGTTATTGGCTAGTCACCTTATAAATGATCAAATTCTTTAATATGTTCAAAATTGTGCTTATAGTCATGTTAAATACTAGTGTAATTAATTATAAAAATAAACCTTACTTATTTCTCTAAATTTTCAAAGTTAAGCCTAAAACAAGTAACTAAAAATAAAGTTTGTCTATTCAGATATACCTAATAGATGACTTTCAAATGCTTCATAGATCTACAAAATATGACATTTAAAATGTTTAAGCTTCCAAATAGATAAAACTGCCCCAAGCCTGGCTTGCTGCGAGAGCTTTGCTCAAACTGTGGACGTTGGGGTTGACCACCCTACTTTGCCTGGTTAAAATGAGGTCATTCCCCTAAGTTGCTTCTCTACAGAAAAAAAAATCTCAAACCTGTTTCTAGCAACCAAAGGCCTGTGCTGCTCTATATAAGAGCTAGAGATTAAAGGCTGACCTGTATGACAGCCAAAGACCTACAACTACCGCCCTCCAAAGAAACTGTGGAGACCACTAGGAACGGGGTAACCTGTCTAGGTAATGGTTTTCTGTCATTCTAATTGATACATAGACCATTTAGATTATATTTCCAGTTACAATTCGTTCTTTTCAGATCCCTGAAGATATCGACTGATTATGGCTTTAAGAGCAGCAAGCATCCAGTTCCTTTTGCAAGGCGTCAGCTGCTTTTCAGTTCTCTTTTTATACAAAAATCAGGCCACAGGCCTCACTTTCCTAAAGCTACTACTAGATCTAAAAACAGTTTGCTTTGCTATCAGATTCCAAAAAGAAATAAATTCACCAAACAGGTTGCTTTTTTTTTTTAAAAAAAAAAAAGTAACTTTTTACTATTCCTTTATTTCAAATATCTTGTTTTACAATAACTGCTTCAGTAACCAACCACCTATGTCTCATAGTAAACAACTGGATTTAAAAACAGATGTAAGACTTATAAAACAAGGTCTGAAGATACAAAAACATAAGCTATGGAGATCTAAAAAATGTTTAAAGGTATAAAAAATACAACTTAAGGTATATAAGTACAAGTTATAGATGTCTGAGGACACGAAGGCTTGGATGATAGAGGTCTAAAAGGATATTTTAAGGTATATGGATATAATTTATAAGGCTATAAAAATGGCTTAAGACCTATAAAAATGTTTCAGATTTCTTTCCCTCACTATGCTATTGTTATATTAAAACTTCAAAGGTTCAGAGTTCTAACATTAAAGAATAAAGTTCTGATAAGCTATTAATCCAGCTCTGGTAAATACTGACTATTAATATAGTCATAAGCTCAAGATTTTAAATTTCCATTTAGTTGTTTTCTAAATATAGAGTTAAAAATACTTCAATACTTCTCATTACACTGAAAACATTTATCTAATCTATATATACCCAGTCTTCTAAAGAAAATTGTTAAGGTTTTTAACCAGAATTAATTTTAGGTTCACAAATTTCACTATGACTCAAAAGCATGAGTCTACTGCCTTTTCTACAATGTAAATTTCAATACAAACTACAAACAATAATAATGGCAACATGCTAACACATCTGTAACTTTTGCCTAAAAATAAATAGATAAATAAATAAAAACAAACAAACAAACAAACAAACAAAATGTCCTTATACGCTTCAGGAGTTCGACTAGGATCCACTTGCCACAGGACAAAATGGACTCCAGATAAATATTGCCCATCAACAACCTGTTTCCCCACCTGCCTATTTCTGTGGGGGATGGGACTTCTTCCCATTTCCCTGATTTTGGGACACCCCTCCTCCAGCTGCCATAACCGTGGACCTGAAAGTCTCAAATATACACCTAAAAATAATTTCTCCCCTAAAAGTCCTTAACTTTATTTCCTGCCCTTAACATACATCTGCTTCAGCAGGTTTCCAATCATTGAAAAACTACAGACTGCTCCAGTTGCTGGCTGTGTGTCCCTAGCCCCAGATGGTCTTGCAGAACCTGGACAATGAAGGGAACAGTCTGCTTTCCCTGGATTTGGTCAACATTCCAGATTCTTGGATCCCCAGCGATGACCCAATGTTAACAGGAAATAGTCCTAGACAATTACATCATCCTTTGTCACTCATTCAACAAAAGTACTGGGGATGTTAAGTTCATGTGACTGAGAAGCTTGTGATTGATCGCGGTGGTGAAGTCATTCCTCTCCCTACTTTTGATTTTGATTGCTCTGCTCTCTATGTAGGTACAGCTATCGTTATTACCAATATGTGCTACTCTGGAACCATTCTAGACTTATGTCTCAGAGCCCCTCTGTTTCATCCTGCAGCTTGGGATTTTGAGAAAGAAAAGTGGTGGTTAATGACTCTATGCCGATTGGGAGAGATAAAGAGATTGTTCATCATAAGATTTCTGGTCTCCTAAACTATACAGGACATGCAGATGCCTTGCCTATCTGCTTCTCAGTTGATATCACTTCTGAGCCTGGATATGTTTCCCTCTCTTATGGGACTCCCATAAAGGAAGTTCTCAAAGGCTGAAGAAACCCTCCCCACTCAATTGGCCGCTACTAAAGAGAGACCTCCGCAAAGGGTTTATGATTGCTTGCCCTGGGGCAAATGCAATCATTCATGGGAGTCTGTTGGTCCTATTACAGGGTATCCAAGTTGTTGTTTTCCGTGTGTGTGTGTGTGTGTGTGTGTGTGTGTGTGTGTGTGTGTGTGTGTTTGTTTGATAAAGGTGTTGTTTTTCTCCCAAGGACGTCCAAGATAAAATTTAGGACTGGTCAGTTTCTAGTCTCACTCATGACTATACACAATGTCCGACTGTCAATAAACAAAGATTTCCTCAGTGAAGTTTTTTTTAGTAACAGGAAACATTTTTTTTAGTAGCAGGATAACCTGTTACTCATTGGTTTTCAACCTGGATGGGTTGCCCCTAGGTTTTTGGCCAAACATTCACCTCATTCTGTTCTTCAAAGACATTTATACAAGTTATTTGTGGCCAACAATCACACTTCTATTAAGAGGCCTCTAGAGTCCTCTCCTATCTTAAGCAGCCTTCAGTCCTGTGTTGCTGCTCCCTTTGCTGTGCTGACAGGTGGAGATTTTGAGTTTTTACATATAGTAAAATCAAATCCTATTTATAATATTTCCTGTGTTAATTGTATTATTACTAACTCTATTGATCACACTTTCACTACATATAATTTCCTGATTGTTAGACAACCTCCTTTTGTTTTGCTGCCTGTCCACTTATCTTTGCCTTTGTTTTATGATCCTGGTGTTGATGCCTTGGAGACTGTTTCCCAACCTCTTTCTCATCCAAAGCAATTTGTTGCAGCTTTGATTTTGGGCATTACTGCCCTAATCTATTGTAGCTTCTGTGGCAGCATCTGCCACTGCCCTACTTGTACAGCAAGTACATATAGCTGATCATGTTAATAATTGATCCAAAAATGTTTCCCTTACATTTGTTACACAAAAAAGTGTAAATAAAGGATTAATAGATAGGGTTAATGTTTCAAAAGAGGCTGTATTACACATGGGCACTCATATTCAAAATGGAAAAGTCAGACTCATGGTCTTGTCATGTAGCATATAAATGGATATGTGTTACCCCTTTGTCATAAAATAGCACTGATTTTACTTGAAGATAGATTTAGGCACATACTAAAAATGTAAAATAGTTCTAACTTAAATATTAATATCCATGATTTACATAATCAGATTTGTACTTACAAATGTCTTCTATGGAAGGGATTGCTGCCTTCTTCCTTTCTTCTAGGCAGTCTTAGCTTCTGCTAAAAATTTTAGGTTCTTTTATTGTTAACCTGGGCATTACAGTAGGATTATATTTGATCCTCATTATTCCTTTTCCAGTCATTATCAAATATTTGAGTTCTGCCTTGCATGCTATGACCAATGAAGTCCGCCTCATTATTTTAAAAAAATAAAAAAGGGAAAGATGTTGGGAACCGTACAGACTAGTCTCGGATCAGCACATGACTACCTCTCCATGGAAACGGACTCTCACTTGGCAAGGACCAATAGTCCACAGGACAGCATAAAAATTTGCAAAATTTGTGCAGCTTGCAGACTCTTTCCTCTTTCCTTAGACTGTTGATTTCTTTTTATTTTGTCAGTCACACATGCAATACCTGAAGTTTCTCCTGGAAATTCTGCTTTTTCTTGAATATTTTCCCATGAGATTCAATAGGGAGCTAATGCTTCTCTAATTTCCTATCTGGAATTACTAGCTACAACTCCTAATCCTGGAAACTTTTCTGATTCAATAGAGACAACTAGATACATATGAAATAAACAACACTTAAAATATTAACTACGTCTCACAGTTCTGGAAAAAAATAAGACATACATACACAAATTAAAAAAAAAAATTGGAAATACACAGAGTGCCAACTGTTGAAAGTAAGTTCCCTAAACTTGTTTAAGTTTAAATATTGTTGTCCTTAAAGCATTGTACCAGTGTCTAAAAAAATTTTTTTGCCTCTGTAAGATATGTTTTTATATACTTTTTTTAAGAAGAGGGTTCCATGTCTCAATCTCTCTATAAAAGTCAGACTTGGACAAGGCATTCTTTTTTCGTTTCATTGTACCATACTTTTACCAATAGAAGCTCCTTGTATGATAAAGATGGATCTCTCAAACCCATATTTTACATTGTATTTTTCCCATTCGATTATACCAGATCCTATCATTGATTCTATGTGCTTCCTGTCCAGGGAACTTACTCTCAACAGTGGGCACTATGTGTATTCCTAAGGCTTTTTTCCTATTCTGTGTATGCATGCCCTGCTCTCCTTTCCAGAACTATGAGACATGGTTAATGTTCCAAGTGTTGTTTCCTCATATGTACCTACTTGTCTCTATAGTCAGAAAAGTTCCCAGGATTAGGAACTGTAGTTAGTAATTCCAGATAAGAGATGTAAGAAGCATTGGCCCCCTGCTGAATCTTACGGGAAAATATTCAAAAAAGGACAAAATATTCAGGGAAAATTACAGCTGTTGCACTTTCAAATGACAAAAATGACTAAAACCACCCAAAGAATAAACACTACAATGAAAGAGAGGAGCCTGAAAGCTACACGAATTTTGCAAATTCTTACGCCGTTCCTTGAACTACTGGTCCTTGCCAGGTGAAAGTCCATTTCCACAGGTGCCTTGCCCCTAGGAAACCTGTTAGACAGGTAGTCATATGCTGACGGAGACTGGGCTGCATGGCTCCTGACAATAGACAGTAAAATTATACTTGAGAATGCCTGCCACACATCCCATCTGCTGGTGTTCAGCAGAAGAAACATTTCTACATGATGGAAAGGCAATGCATCCACTTAGCACGTATGAAGGGACTACCTGTGAGGAAGAATTAAGAGAGCACTACAGTTGACATGGTTAAAAGGACTACAAGTCCACCATGCATATCTAAGTGTGCAGCAAGCACATCTACTTCCCTGACCATTGTCCCAATACCTCCCTTGTCATACCTCTATCTGGAAGGAAATCCAACATGTACAGACAGGTCCACTATAAGGTGATGATACATTCAGTTTTCGGAGGAGCTTCACTTAAAATGTCTGCTGAATATATATATATATATATATATATATATATATATATATATATATACATACATATATATATATATATGACTAGGAATTATCACTTTCACTCTGAAAAGTGGTCCCAATTTGGCAAATAATTATATGGGCATCTAATTGTGGTGCACACCATTTTATTTCTTTGCTGCTCTTTTGCGTGTATTCCTCCATTAGAATGGAACTTCCTTAATTAAAGAGATGGTGCTTTTGTTCACTTTGTTAAACCTTATGTATCTAGCAAATGTTTGAATCTTAATGGCCAGTTTGGGTAAACAGTGACCAAAGTACTAGTTCTGTATTTAGAGAAGAGATTTTTATTTTTTAACTTATTTCAGGGAAAGGAGGTACTGTCTAAAATCCACTTTGAATAAAAGTCAAGTTGCAGTCCAGAGAGAAGTGGAGCTGGTGTTCTGGGTGATGGGAAGCGCAGAGAAGACAAAGCAAAGGATCGAATGCTCACAAGAGAAGACAGATATAAAACTACCCCCAAACACCTAAATATGTATACCTGCTCCCAGTCTCATACAGGGAAAATGAGATCTATGTTGAGATTATAACTTGCATAGTCTATGGGCATTGAGGTCTCAAAATTCCCTTACTGGTCATTGTTTACTAAGGTAAAGAGGTCTGTTGATAATCTGTGCTCTGTTTTTTTTTTTTAATTTTATTTTATTTCAGTTTTTCTTGGAATGGGACAAAGATACAGCAACTCAGTCCATGTTGGTTGTTAACTGTAATATTTTTATTTTCTGGGGTTTTTTTTCTTTTGCTTTTTTAAAACAGGGTTGCTATGTGTAGCATTGACTGTCCTGGAACTAGCTCTGTAGACCAGGCTGGCCCTGAACTCACAGAGATCTGCCTGCCTCTGCCTCCCGAGTGCTGGGATTAAAGGCATGTGGCACCACAGCCTGGCTGTAAGTGATATTCTACAGAGTTATGGTTCTAAAACACAACTTCATGCTATGTATGACCATGGGTAAGTTTCTTACCTTCTAAGATCCCCATACCTTGGACATCTGTAGGGCATGGGAAACCACTGCACTCTCTTACTGTGCATACTGTGGGAAAGCAGATGCTTGTACGTATCAGTCACTCAACTGAGGTAGTTATTATTATCTACTTAAAGTGAAGACATCAAACTTGCCTTCAGTATGTACAGATGATGATTTAAAAAAAAAACTAATCTCAGACCCTTGTTTCAGTCTACAGAGTCAATGAATCTGCTTGCTGTATTTTAATATATCCCTGAATTTTAAATATGAATCTTTTTCTACTTTTGCTTTACTGGTCCTAGCCATTTAAGTTTTTTCAAATAAAAAAAAAACTATGCATGAATCCTTAAAGTACTAAATTTAGATGATAGAAAACAGGCTAATAAGAGATCTGTTTTAAGAATGTGAAACACACTTTTTAGATTATCATTTTCAATAACAGAATTAATAAAAACTACCCAAAGTTTGTCAGAGAACACAAGATGATAAATTTAACAACAGCAACCAAAATTTACAACCCAATTAAAATATGGGCAAATTTACCTGAAGAGATACATCTCAGAGAAGGAAATACAAATAGTCAGTAAGTGCACGAAAATGTTCTATGTAGGTAGCCAAGATTGGGCATGTTGGTACATGCCAGTAATTCCAGCAGGAAATCAGAAGTTCCAGGCCATCCTCAGATTTAAGTCTAAGACTAGTCAGAGATATCTCTCTCTCTTTCTCTCTCTCTCTTTCTCTCTCTCTCCCTCTCTCTGTTTCTCTCCCTCTCTCTCCCTCTCTCTTTCTCTCTATCTCTCTTTCTCTCTGTCTCTCTCTTTCTCTCTCTCTGTCTCTATCTCTCTCTCTCTGTCTCTCTCTCTCTCTGTCTCTCTCTGTCTCTCTCTCTCTCTCTCTCTCTCTCTCTCTCTCTCTCTCTCTCTCTCTCTCTCTCTCTCTCTCTCTCTCTCTCTCTCTCTCTCTCTCTCTCTCTCTCTCTCTCTCTCTCTCTCTCTCTCTCTCACACACACACACACACACACACACACG
>CABHPP010134827.1:24254-55385 GCA_902168425.1 Peromyscus attwateri
AAGAAGAAGAAGAAGAAGAAGAAGAAGAAGAAGAAGAAGAAGAAGAAATATTGATATTGATTTAGGGGCAATGCAAAAAAGCTTGGGTTATTGATCACCGGTCTGTAAGGAAACATTTGAAGTTTGAGAACAAAATGCATGGGAATGATCTCTGTGACTGGACATAAAATAGGAAGACATTTGTGTCATAAGTATAGAGCATATACAACCAGAAAAGGCTCTAAATAACTCACAGACAATGACTCATTCGTTTACAGTCAGCCAACTTTTGCCATTTTCCACCCTAGTGATCTCATTTTAAAATGGTAAATGAAGTAACCATCAGAACAGAGGGGAAGAATTTATTCACACGCCCGCTAACATATGTCTCTATTCTCTGTTGCTATTAAATGGCCAGTCTGCCATCTGAACATGGCAGCACAGTTTTATTCTAAATGGCATCCAAACTTTAGTACTACATGGAACCAACTACTTCACTTTGCAAAGGGTTTTATTATTATCACATGTTTTAGTTACTTTTCTCATTCTTGTTGAATAAGTATCTCAAAAGAAGCCATGTAAGGAGGAACATGTTTGTTTTCATTCACAGTTTGAAGGGATGTGGCCTATTATGAAGATGGTAGAGGGTAAACATGGTAGAGAGTAGACATGGTAGAGGGTATCTCAAATCCAGATTAGAAGAAGATATAAGCTATAAACATCAGATCCCACTCTCCACTTCTTTCAGATAAGCCACATCTCCAAACATTTCACAGGCTCTCAGTTCAACCAGCTGGGAAACAAATACATGAGCTTCTAGGGGACATTTTCTATTCTATCAGAATGCAATAATTAGTTTTATGATAACCTGACATAAGATAGAATCATCTAAGAGGATAGAACCTCAATTATGAAAATACCTTTATAAGATGGAGCTGTAGACAAGCCTGTAGGGCATTTTCTTAATTAGTTATTGATGGGAGAGGGCCTAACCTATTGTATATTGTCCCATGCCTGAGCTGGTGGTCCTGGGTTCTACAAGAAAGTTGATTGAGCAAGCCATAAGGAGCAAGCCAGTAAGCAACAATCCTCCATGCCCTCTTTATCAGCTCCTGCCTGCAGGTCCATGTCCAGTTTGAGTTTCTGCTTTGGCTTCCCTCAATGGACTGTGACCCAGACTATCTAAGCCAAATAAACCATTTCCTCCCAAGGTTGATTTTGGATATGTTTTTTCATCAAAGCAGTAGTAACCCTAACTAAGACACAGAATGTATTCCATTTCTGAAATACTTGAACCAACATCAGTATTTGAGAATTAAGAGATTTTTTTCTGTTATTACATCCCATACATTATATCCCATTAAGCAACATGCTTATTACACAAGAAGATGAACAGCAGGCACACAGACTGGATATGTTACATCCAGTAACATATCACATCTGCCAATCAAGTGAAGAGCACATTTGAAAACACAGGGCAGGGCCAGCCATGAAAGAGATTTCATACATTCTAAAATATATTTTGCATACTAAAGCAACTATTTTTTGTTGTTGCCTTCTGTTGTTTTTGCTATTTTCATGTTAATTACCAGGCCCCAAGGTGTGGAAGTGAGTGAAGGTTCCCTTACCCTCAATCTTAGTGGCCACTTGGAATGTTTGAAATTCTCCCCCTCAGAACTCTATGTGAGATGTGAATATCTAAGGCCACACTCTCATCCCCTCCTTTCTTTTCTTTTTCAAAGCCTAAAACTCTCCCTGGGTCTACTTGAATTGAAATGATGTCCAATGCTTAATTTCTTTAATAGAAGGCTTGTTTTCCTTCAGGAACTCAATAATAGGAAGCCAGAATTCTTTCTTAAGACCCTATCTGTTTGCCTATTGGTTTTCTTGTGAGCAATCATTCTGTGACTATTATCTCTCTGAATTATACTTGTCTGTTCATTCTTTATCTCTCTCAGTTGAATGAAAATCCCTTGGTGGTAGAAATAGTATATCCAGGGATGCATTGTACATATTATTTTTCACACAAAAGTCTCCCTAAATTCCTATTACTGGAAATAACACATTGAGTTAGCTTTCCATCATTCTGAGAATATAACTGATATGATCATGGTAGTCAGAGAGACAAGAGTTATTTGGACACAGTTTCAGAAATTTTAGTAAATGCTGCCTTTGGACACATAGTGAAAGTATACAGTGGTGGGAAGCACATGGTGGATTAAAGCTTTTCTCCTTTCAGTGGATAGAAAACAGAGAGAAAATGAAGGGCTTCAGCCCTGCAGTCTCACAACAGAGCCAGAGACTAAGATGACTAAGCCCTCCACGCATGGGGGTTTGGGAGGTGATGACCTGGACATGTCCTTCCTGGGGACTATCTCTCTCAGTATCAGAAGGAGAGAGAAAGCTGCCAAGGGAGAGAGGCAATCAATAGTCCTACTCAGTTGTAATATCCTATGAATCACAACAAAGAACAGCCAGTCAAAATGTTCCTCAAGGCACAGTAGTAGAACTGCTATCCTGGTGGTAACAAATTGCCACGTTATTGGACTTAAGGCATGTTCAAACAGGAGGAAGTTCATGTCTGGTGCTGTAAACTTAGCCAACTTCCCAACTTCCATGGTAAAGCCATGGGATCTAGAGAACCTAATACAGCCATTTCCCCAAACCAATATCACTTCTAATTGCATTCTAAATACTTATCATTTGTGTCCACAAATAAATGTAGTTGTAGCTACTCATTAAATAAGCTTCTTGTTGAATCAGATTGAGACCATTATAGAAAGCCAAAACTGGATCAAATGCAGAGAACAACTGGCTGTGGAGTGCCCATCCCCAGTTGAACATCTACGATGCATTTCCTATAACTAAAGCTCGGGGAATATCATAGAAGGGGGGACTATAACAAGATCCAGAGCACCAAGACATTAAGACATGTGCCACAGATATTATGAGAGAGAGGGAGAGAGAGAGAGAGAGAGAGAGAGAGAGAGAGAGAGAGAGAGAGAGAGAACACAAGGTCACAAAGTGAAGGGGGGTATGGGGAGGAGGTATGTAGCTGTAAGTTTCTCTGGTCCCACCTGGCCCCACGTTCCCACAGCCACTTATAAAATAATCACTCAGAGGCTTAATATTAATTGCAAATTGTATGGCCTAGGGCTCAAGCTTCTTACTAGCTAGCTTTTATAACTTAACTCAACCCATAACTACTAATCTGTGTACCACCACGTGTTCTGTGGCTTTACCCGCGTCCCATTACGTGTTGCTCCTTGGATGGTGGTTTTGGTGTTTCCCCCAATCTCCTTTCTTCTTTCACCCTTTCTCTTGCGCTTTCCCTTCAGGCTCCATCCTGTCCTGCCGCAGGCCAGTGCAGCTTTATTTATTAGCCAGTGGGAGTAACACATATTCACAGCACACAGAAAGACCTCCCATGGCAGGGGTAGATCTGGGAGGAGTTAGGGGAAGAAGTAGAAAGGGAGTATGATGAAAATACATAGTATGAAATTCTGTACAAATTAATAAAAATATTATACTATTTAATAATGATCCAAATCAAAATAGATTAGAATATGGGTGGTGGGACCTCCATTTATAATAAAAATGACTATTTAGGTAAATGTCTATCCACTTACAAAACAGAGCACTAGGAAACCGTGTACATCACGTTTCTCAAGAAGCATAAGAAATGTCTGTTATACTCATTATCAAGTTATTTCTAAGTAAGATACTATTAAATAAAAGAAGTTATTCCCCAGTGAGGGGGAAAATAAGGTCTAAGATGATAATAATGGCTATCTCTGTATGGCTGAGTTAGAAGAGATACATCCTCATTAAAACACAATTTCTAAAATACCTATAACAAGCAAGTTCCTTTTGTGGTCTAAAACTCAGGTTCTTTATCAGTTTACTAAGAAAAATTCTTCCCACAGTATTTCTTCTACTATACAATAACGTACTCACATGTTCAATGGATCACTACTTCCTGCCCATGGTATTGCAGCTGGAATGGCAAGAAGAGAATAAAGGAAAAGTTTTTTTTAAAAAAATTACTGAACATTAATGCAAGTAGCAGTGAGATTACCCTATCATCCTCTACTTCAATTGTTCCATGTCACCTGAAATTGCATGAACATTGCATTTCCCTGTGTGGAAAAAAAAACATGAATGGAAGAAAAATGAATAGAAAAAAATGAATGGAAATTTGGGGAGGAAGCCAACAGGCCTAAAGCCATTCTCAGATGTCTGATGTTTTCTGAAGCCTGGCAGATAGACACCTTCTTCGAGAACCAGGCTTCTAATATGGCAGAAAAGCGCTTCAACTCCCTCTCAAGCAGTGTTCAGTAGATGTGTTCATGCCATCGAGATCTGAATCCTTCACAGGAAAAGTGAAGGAAGATGAATGGCTGCCTTTACTCAGTATGCCTAAATCGGATTCTCAACTGTGATGCTTGGATTCCATCTGTAGCACGAGAGGAGCTATTTCTCATCACACAGGTCCAATTCTATTTTAAAAGATGTCATTGCAACAAACATCTTTATACAACCAAAATACTTTCCGAGCCTGCAATCCTGAGATTTGCAATCACTTCTGGGGGGAAAATAAGCTCAATATGCCAATAAAATGTGAAATCCTTTAGAGGCTATGGGCAGAGACTGAACATTGTATGATATTGCTTCGAGCTTTCACAGTATGTGGTGTGTGTTCTGTGTTGGAAGGAAATATCGGCCATGCAGTCCTCACCCACATTTATGAGCAGCTATTAGGGGAAGCACATCTGCCAATCTGAAATACAAAGTATTAATCATTCTTCAGCACACTTAAGGATTTACTGTTTGAACTCCATTTTAAACCTTCTCCGGAGTAACAAAATTTGTAAATGGCCTTCCCAGTTCTGGAGCAGAGAAAAGGTCTGCAGAAAGATTCCATTCCATCGCATGAAAAGCCATCTTCAGGTTGCTCTGCATCGTGTCCTTGCTTGTGCCCTGGCTTCACAGCATCTTAATCTCGATCACTGTCATTTAGAGAACATTTTGGTTGGTCACCTAAGGGATAGTAATCCATCTTTCAAGCCTCCCTGCCTGTCCCTGACCCAGGTTTTGTCATCAAAATGTGGCTATTTGGAAGGTAGGGGCATTATTTTGAAGCCACTTTTCAGCATTAATAAAGGAGTCTTTTTTGTCACTGAAGAATGCACACATTAGCAACCTGCACCTGAGTCCCGTCAGAACTCTGTGAGCTGTTTACTCTGAGAAAAAGTCTATGTACCCCTCAGATGCAGGGGTACGTTGTTTTTGTGTTTAAAAAAATCTTGAGGTTGTTCCAAGTCTACTACACCTCGTCATTTAATTATACCATGATTAGTTCCTTTCCTGGTGCTTAAATCAGTTGTTTAGCCTTGCTTCTAAGTCTCCAGTTTACTGTCAACAATCCCCACATTGCTGATTAGAAAGAACATATGAACACAAGCTCTTTTTACCTCTACCCACTACTGGTAACACTCAAGCCTCCGTATGTGAAGGTGTTGCACATCTGTGTGCTACTGTTTTCTCTTGCTTGACTGTTGAGAAAGTTATTGGAACTTGAAAAAAAATCAAAACTTCACTACTATGAATACTGGTAAAAATTATTCTATTGGCCAGTTTCTATTTGTAGAATGGGTACTTCCTATGGAGTTCTAAGAAAGTTTAAAAGATAAATCAAAACCAAAACAGAGTAAATCTTCACTATCTACATGGCAGTTACAAACCAATGCAGTTTATAGAGTGGGAAGAATACTAGTTTGGGGAAAAGAGTGTGTCAAAATCTAACATAGCCTCATAGGCTAAAGACTTTAGGTAAGTCCATTAAACTCTAGGAAACCATTCCTAACCACCTACCAATGTGCTATGCAACTGAGTAATCATGTCAGAATATGTATACATTATGTGTCCACTTCTAAAAAAAATAGCTAATATAAAGTGATACAGTTCAAATGGTGGATTGAATGGAAAGTAATAGGTACAATTTACTGGAAACAACACATGTTGGAAAAATTTTCTAAATGCTTTGCTTATATTTCATCACCAGCAGAAACTGCTAAGGTATTATAATCATTGCCATAAAAAAGTTGAGAGGAATTTAGAAAATTTCCAAGATAAATTTCTCATTGGTTCTAAATGCATAAGGTGTAACTCACGTTCATGTTTCTCTGGTGCCAGAAACCTGTGTGCGAGGGTAAAGCTGATGTTCTTCCTGGACCTGTCACCTCTTCAACCTGTTCCTTAACTCCTTCTCTCCAACCTATCTAAAGCCCTTCTTCTCCTTATATATTTCTTTTTATCCTACACATGTTCTCCTAAGCCGCTTACCTAAGGACAGTTAACACAAAACAAGGTACCAGTGTGCCAGTGCTTATGATGGGGCTACATTCTGATTAAGCCCTTGTGAGTTTAAGTTCTGGTAATTCAAAAAGAATATCTCCCTGTAACTTCCCATTATAAATGGGCAACACTGCTTGTCTGGTTGTATTCCCTCATAATTGCATGGCTCACAGGTTGTCATTCACTGCTGCTGCCCTGTATCTCCAGAGAATATGGTAATATACACTGCTAATTCAGAAAAAGATCAAAAATAAATTTCAAAGTATGGTTTCCATGTCTACAGCTTCAATACTACTGGGAAATCAAAAATTTTAGCCAATATATCATGAATTAGGTGCCACTTGTCTATGCATTATTAAACATCCACACTCACCATAACACTTAAGCAAAAAAAAAAAAAGTTCCCCATACAATTAAAATGCCCCATGTGCACTTCTCTAGAGCATCTTTTTCCTCTTCCCAGTAATATTTAAAATTGATTTTTGTAGTCCCTATCTCTGAATATTTATAAATATGAATATATCTTTTTCTCATTTTAGTAGTTGAGAATTGCACAGAATGCATTTTGAAAATGTTCTCAAACAATACAAGATATTGTTTTATATGAATTCACTTTCTAAAAGTGAAACTGTAATTTGTAGGTCTATTTTTCCATTCATTGACTTGGAGGCTTTATCAATATTTATATATTTAGCTCTTGTTCACTTATACTTGAATTCTGTGTAATATCTAATTACATGAATATCCCAAACCATGCATTCCTCTGCTCATGTACAGTAAGTTTCTCCTTTCTGCGTTACACATAATGCTAATATAAGCATCCTTGTACCTATTTGCAATAGTAGACTTGCTAAATTGTGTCATCAACACATTCCTTCCTTCCCCATATTAGCCAGGTTGCTCTCCAAAGCACTGAACTAATTTATACTTTTGGGAATGCATAGAAATTTTAATTGTTTCTCATGTCTATGGAGCCCTTAGTAGTCTTCCAACTAAGTCTTTATCAATTATTAACCTGACGAACAAGAAATGGCATTGCATTAACTTTTCTTGGGGAGAGAGAGGAACAAATATCCACACAACTTTGACAGAGCACAAGTAAAAAGTCCAAAATAATGATTTCACCCCAGTCCATCATGGGGAAACAATGAGTTAACTGGGATCACTTAGAGGAGCCTCAGTAAGAGGCTACTTACAAGAACTTCGGTGACCCCCTAACAGCTGCATACCTAGAAAGTTTCACCTCAGCATGGGTGATTACTTCCCCACAGCTGCACAGATGTTGTTTTCTCTGACAGCTAAACTTCCTTTCTATATATACTTGAGCAATTCCAGAGACCATGTATAGTTGAAGCAGATTGCACACAGCTGAAAGGGATGTGCAAGGCAGTGCCTAGGATCTCCAGAATGTGAGGCTGTAATGACCCTCCCAAGCTCGCCCTTCCTATAAGAGAATGTCAACAGATTAGACCTCAGCTTCACTGAGGGTCTCTTAAGGGTAAATTTAGCTGTTCTGATTGAGATGGCAATGGCTTTTTTGTTCAGCAGACAGCATTCCACAGCAATAGTGTTTCCGTATAGTTATATATTGTACTTCTTCAACCACTGATGAAGCTGAAATAATAAGTTCCTTCGTTTCTGTTTTCTAATCTGTAAATGTACTATTGTTGCTCAGTTGCCCATTTCTGTGGTGATATATTGTGTATCAAATACAGCTTGCCTAAGGATCAGAGGACAGAGCCAGCCACTAGATTAAACATGGAGGCCAGGCAGTAGTGGCACACACATTTAACCCCAGCATTCAGAGATCACTCTGGACCTCCGTGAGTTCAAAGCCACCATGGACTCCATGAGATTGATTCAGTCTAGGAGAGAAACAGAGCCAGGCAGTGGTGGCACACACCGTTAATCTCAGTACTTGGGTGTCACACGCCTTTAATCCCAGCACTTGAGATCTCATGCCTCTGCTACCAGTCTTTGGGAAGCACACACACCAGTAATCCCAGCACTAAGATGGTTGAGATAGGAAGTGAAATGGCTGTGGGGAGAAAGGCATATAAGGCACGAGGAGACAGGAGCTAAAGCTTTTCAGATGAGGACTCAGAGGCTTTCAGCCAGGGGATTCCTGAAGATAGGATCTCACCTTCCATTTGGCCTGAGGATTCGGTAGTGGTGAGAAGTTTCTCCAGTGGCTTGTTCCTTTGTCTCTCTGACCTTTCAGCATTTACCCCAATATCTGGCTCTGGGTGTTTTGGTTGGGTTTTTTTGTTTTGTTTTGTTTTTTGTTGGTGTTGTTGTTGCTGTTGTTTTCATTTTAAGACAATTTAGCAATTTGTGCAATAGGTTTCTATCACTATACTATGTAAGTCAGCTTCAATGCATTTTCTTGTGCCCACCTCCCATCTCTCCCTAGAGTTGGGATGAAAGGCAAACAATATCATGCATCGGGCCTACTGTCCATTCTTAGATGTGATTGCTTATGGTATCCCACACTCAGCACTGGGCTTTTGGTTTGCTAGCCTATAGCTTCTCAGACGAGCATTCTCTCAAGTAGAGATGGTTGATGGCTACAGCAAGTCATGTCTCCCATTTGGCCATACAATCACAAAGATAACAATGAACTCTATAAATTGTCCTGTATTATCAAGGCTTTTAGGTTATGGTGTTTCATACTTTCTACCTGCCAACTTGTTTACAAAATAACTATCTGTTGGGTGCATGGTATAGACAACCGCGGGCTAAAGTGTTTTGATTGTGTTTATGATAGGTGAAGCTGAGCTATGATGTTCAGTAGGCTAGACATAGTAAATTAATTTTTGACTTCTGATATTTTCAATCTACAATGTTTGTATTAGGACATAATCCCCTGATAAGTAGAGGAGACTCTTGAATATCAAATATCCTCATAGTGATCTCTCAGTTTATTACTTTGGCATCTATTTTGTGGATACCTACCTTCTCATTTTCTCAGAATTTTCTTCCTTTTTACAGGTACAGATGTTTATTTTTAAAACTTATACGTTGCTTTTTTCTTTGCATGTTTGATGTTTTCTGTTGGGAGAATTTTTAACCTGAGTTGCTGAGTTAGTATAGCTATAATCTCATTTTCACAAGCCTGCACATAGAAGAGAAACTGAGTTTATAGAGGAAAGTTTAGGCTTCAGGATCCAAGGATAAAAGAGAAGCTGATCATGTAACAGAATTTTTAAAAACCAGGACAAGAATAATTTGAATTCTAAACTAGTGAAGACATATTTGATTTTAAATTTAAGGAAACCATTAATGTAAATTAGAGGTAATTTTATTTCTGTTTTGAATTCAAGAAATTATTTCCAAAAGAAAATAAACAATATATTTCCATAGGGGAATTTTCTTCCAGGAAAAATTCATAAGCATTAAAATCTCTGCCCTTTATTATTTTAAGTTAATTCAACATTTTGCCACCATTAAAGATGATAATAATTTTCCCTGTTTTGGGAACAAAAACAGCAACTATGTATTATTTTTCTGAATGAAAAAAATAATTATTTCCATCAAACAAGCTTTAATCTCAATCAGATGACAAGATGAAAAGTCTTGACACCTAGTGCTTGACAAGAGAAGCCGTAGTGATCTGGCAATGATTCACTATTCTAAATTATTTCTGCTACCCGTCTCAATGTAGCATCACTTCTTCAGTGGATGTGGATTCTGATTTTGTTGCCTATTAAAACCAATTAGAAGCCATTAAAGCATCCTGGCTTCTATTTCTGTAAAGGGCCAAACTTCAGGATAATTTTCTTTTTCATTTATCTGATTAGAAAGTAAATCTGTCCACACACACACACACACACACACACACACACACACACACACACACACGATATTTCCTGCCTCTATAGCATGAGATAAGGGGAAGTGAAATGTTAATCACCTTAGCCAGTGTGATTCAGCTATCAATACGGAGCAGCATGCTAAACTGAAAATCTAATGAGCTTAGCCATTTGCATTCTTGGCTCTACTATTCCAGTTCACCTGGAAAGCATTAACCTGTTTCAACCTGAAGTTCTTTGATTAAAAATGATATTTAAAGTGTAATACCTAACTTGTAGGACAGCATGAAAGCTAAGTAAGATAGAGCACCTGTTTCATGGCCTCTCATCAATCCCCTTTCTCTGTAGAGGATCTGTGTGCAGGGAAAAGTGGAAATAAACACACCATGCATACTTAAGTATACACTCATATATGTTCATCCTCTTAGAAAGCAGCTTCACCAAAAAGTGGTTTATTAAATGCAGTAAGATTTAGGAGACAACTGATGAATAAACAGCTGAAATAACAATAGACCCTGAGTAAAAAGCATTCTTTGTATAGCGGATGCTTACCCTGCTGCAAAGCATAGCATAGTAACCAGGATTGCTGCCTTGAGTTACAGTGAGAACTAGAGGGAGCCATGTTAATTTAGTAGTGGTGATGTCACCTTAGGGGAGAAGGGAGACATTAAAAGGAGGGGATGAAGAGAAAGAGACAAGAAGAAGAATAATCACTGTCTGTGGACAGTGAAGATGATCCAAATCACATCAGAGACTCAGGCTGTGACTGAGGATTACAACTGGATTTCAAATGCTTTAGTCTCTGAGGGCCACTGCATCTAAATAGTTATCTTTCACAATGCCTGATAGTGACTTTAACTGAAAGCTTTTTCAAATACCAGAATAATGTATTTCAGAAGCTTGCACGGTGAAAACCATGCATTCCTCACTGTGGTTGTCATGTTTGCAGCAGGACTACACAGACCAAAGTGTATTAGTGGTGCATGAGTAAAACAGAAGCATACTACACATCTCCTTTCTTGAGGTTATGTAGAGGCACTTCCTCTACTCACAAGTTCAACTACACACATGCGACAAGCAGATAACAAAATATGCAACTAGGGTGAGTATATGACATGACAGTGTAATGAAATAGACCGGAGTATCACTTCTACAGGAAAGCATTCAATGCAGTGTTGTAAAGTCCCACGCTGCCCAAGCACAACTCACATATGTGTGCAATTTGTTAGAGAAAAAACAGCTTTGAGTCTACTTGATCCAAACTGAGCTGGGCTTTCCTAGTCTTCAGGCTTCCCATCCCCCCTTTTCTTGTAATCATGTGTCCTTTTTTGAAATTGTTGGTTTTATTAACCTCATGTATATTTTTACTTTTTACAGATGCGTGGAGTTTTTTGTTGTGCTTAATTATTTTTGAGAACTTCATACGTGCTTACTGTATCTACATCATTTCTCTCTCGCTTTCTCTCTCTCTCTCTCTCTCTCTCTCTCTCTCTCTCTCTCTCTCTCTCCTACAACCTAATTGCAAGGCAATCTGCCTCTATGACTGAAAGAAAGATATCCACTCTATGGAGAATCTTTCTTCCATCATCCACAGGCGTTTGTGAACTATATGCAATTTCTATTTCTTTAGGCAATCCTTTTTTTCTGAAGCTAGGTCTCCATGTGTCTCTAAGTGTCATGCTTTTTAGTCTCTCAGTGCTACCAACATTGGAGCCATTCCACTAAGAATCTTTCTGATTGGTCGTGAATTATATTCTACCAGCTCCTTTGATTCCACATGAGGTACAGATCTGCTTATCATGCACTGGTTGGGTTCATCATTTTTTTTTTGCATTCTTGAGCATAATAGTAAATCAAAATTTCAATAGTGAATCTGTGTTGGATCCTCAATTAAGTCATTGGCTTTTAGAAACAACGACCTATAACAAGCTGGTATCATTTCTAAGAGAGGAAACCAGATCTGCCAGGTTTTATAACAATTATTATTCCCCAAGGAAAAAGAAAATTGTCTAGCCAAATTGAGCAACAGAGTTTTCCAAGCTCTCTTTGCTAATCTCTAGAGTCCCATATGAAAGCTAAGTATTTCTCTGTTACAAAACACACCTTTAACATCATAGAAACTGGTTGTAGAAGTTTTTCACAATTTGAAGGGCCATTAATAAATATGTTTGTGAATATTAGAGGATTTTAGAAGTACATACCTCCCAGAATCCATTGTTTCTGGGTTTTACTTTTTATTTTAATCAGACTTTCTTGGGAAACTTTAATTTTCACGTCATCTAAAACATGAAATTTTCAAGAGATTAAACAATAAAGAAATTGTATTTCCTTAAGTTTCTGAATGTAAAGAGGGAGAGCCGTAGGCCAACTGAGAAGCAGGAGTCTAGCAAAGTATACACAGCCCTCTCTGAGACCTGAGCGTTTTCACTGACAGTTTACTTGTAGGACATATCTTGGGATTTATTTCTATTATCTGTTAAAAAAGAAACTAAAGTAGAAAAGCAACAAACTCATGCTTCTTTCATAAACCGATGTCTAAATTTATATACAGCTACTAAAATTACAGGGCAACTCTGTGGAACCAAATAATTTAAGAATATCTTGTGTAATACATTATAATTTCATACACTGAGAAAACAGAGACAAAGGTAGGCCTGAAACAAACATTTCAACCATAGTGACTATTTTTTTCTGGTGTTTTATTTTTCTACTTTCTTTGTATTTATTATTCTATTGTCCTATGGAGATAAATGAAGTTGAAATGTCCATAAGTTGATAAACATAAAATTTTACAAGTTTTACTTTCTCATTAAAGATATTCTGCTGGCTAGTTTTATTTCAACTTGACACATACTAGAGTCATTGCAAAAAGAAACCACAACAAAAAAAACATGTTCCCACCAGACTGAACTGAGGGCAAGACTGTGAGGCATTCTCTCGACTGATAATTGATACAGAAGGTCTCAGCCCACTGTCATGGTGTAACCCTTTGGCAGGTGGCCCCAGATGGTGTAAGAAAGCAGGCTGAACAAACCAAGAGGAACAAGCCAGTAAGCAGCACTCCTCCACAGCCTCTGCCTAAGTTTCAGCCTCCAGGTTTCTGGCTTAAGCTCCCACTCTGACTATTCTGGATGATGAACTACAAGTTCTAAGATGAAATAATCTGTCCCCCCCACCACCCAGGTTGCTTTTGGTCATGGTGTTTTATCACAGTAATAGAAACCTTAACTAAGGCAGAAAATGGTATCAGGATCATGGACTATTGGTGTAACAAACCTGACCGTGTTTTGCAGAGACTTATAGAAGTTCATAACTTTGGTCTGGAAAAGTTGTGAGTGTTCAGTTAATAAACTACTGGAGGAGCTTGGAAGATAATGCTAAGAGCAATGTAGATGATGGGCACCTGGCTTGTGAAGCTTAAAAGGGAAGTAAAAACTGCGCTAGGACCATGCGAGTGACATTTTGAATTAAGGCTATATGGTCTGGGTCAGCTGGAGCTGAAGAATTGGCTGTCCTTACGAGACTAGAAACACAAACGTGAAATATATGCTTTGCTGGGACAACCAATCTTGATTAGCCAGAGCTGAGAAACTAGCAATGATTAAGAGACCAGCATCACTGAAGTATAATCTTCTGGAAGTGTTTCCCAGCCCATTGTGAATGGTTCAACCCCTACATAGGTGGTCCCAGATGGTTTAAGAAAACAAAAAACTGAGCAATCCACGAGGAACAAGACAAAAAGCAGAATTTCCTCCATAGTCTCTGCTTCAGTTCCTGCCTCTAAGTTACTGCCTTAAGTTCTTGTCCTGACTTCCATGCATGATGGACTAAAAGCTGCGAGATGAAATAAACCCTTTCCTCCCCAAGTTACTTTTGGTCATGGTGCTTCATCACAGCAACAAAAACCCCAACAAGACAGGTATTCAATTTAATTATACATTGCTTCATTTTTGACCAATTACTTATAGAATTATACATACAGAGACTAAATAGAAAATAAAAATTTAAATTTAGAAGCAAATATACTTTAAACTCACAAGTACATCTAGCACAGCTCCTTCTAGTTCCTCATTAGAATGGAAATTATTTCAACATCACAGATTCAAATAACTAACAGCTACGAACATTGTTCCAGGAGTTCTCATTTTATTGTCGGACAATTATAAATCCAGTCCCACAAGTTTATGGCAGATTCTACTTGAAATGTACCTAACTTTTTCAGCTTGTGTTTAGTATAAATGAGGTCTAAATATCAATATGCTCTCTCTGCCTCTATCTCTGTCTCTCTCTCTCTGCCTCTCTGTCTCTCTCTCTGTCCCGCCTTTCTGAAATCCTGGAGATAACATGAGAAAAACAATGCATCTGCCTCACGGGACTGTTGGCCTCTCCTGCCTTTTCTCTCTTACACCAAAACCCAAAAAAGCAACACCATCCCTGCCCAGCCCTCAGTTTTCTTCTTTCATCTCTCTTTTTTTTTTGTCTTGTCTTTATCTATGTATTCATTCTTTCATTCAAAAAACATGAGCTGAACACAGCATGTGACTCTCTGGGGTGCTGAGATGACAGAAGTATGTAACCAAGCCCCAGCTTTCCTCCAGCTGTTGGTAGGAGAAGCTAGAAACACGCTTGATCAGCTGACTTCAGCCAGAACTGTGAAGGAACTAAAGAGAGCACTGAGAACAACAACAGGGCTACTAATGTGGACAGCTTGGTCAAGGTAGGTCTGACAACATGCTATGCAGACAGACCAGAAGAAAAGTCAGAGGCTGCCTTGGAATGAATTAGTGGTAAGAATTCAAGATTTTCAGACAGAAGAAAATTCTAAATGTTATTAGAAGAGAAATGACTTGAGGTGCTTCAAACAGCCAAGAAGAAAAGAAATATTATGGTTCAGTAGGCAGTTCCTGAAGAAAGCAAAAGTTGAATCATACAGAAAAGTGTGAACTTGGCCAGGTGTGCTGTCTCACACCTGTAATTCCAGCATTCAGGAAGCAGAGGTGCCTGGGCTTCAGAATGAAGCCTGTTTGAAAAAAATAAATACAGATAAAATGTGTGAACTACTGTAAGAAATTCAGATTTCTATTCAAGCAAATGAAACAGTTAAAGATGTTCAAGCTCGAGATCAATCCTGATCATAATAAAGCCCCTGTTTATTGTGCCTGTTGGTATAATAGAGAGACAAGTAAGCATTCAGTGCAGTTCTGATTTGTTTCTTTGGATAATAAATAGTCATAGTCTAATCCAAAATGAACAATGTTCATTAAAACGGAAGCTTTCCACAAGTTTGTGTTTGTTTGTCTGTTTTATCATTGGCATTGCCTGATTTTTAATCCTTTCTAAACATTAGACTTATGGTTAATCTTCTGTGCCCAATAAGACAATCCTGTGAGTGTGATGGTTTTTCTATGACAAGGGCCCTGGAAGTGTAAAGGAAGAAGTCACACTTCTTAAATTCTTCTTCGGACAGACACACTCTCAAAGGATGCAAAAACATATATCATCGGAACCTGCTGTTCAAAGTTGCCTGTTCACCTCCCGAGTAACACCAGCAAGTGAGGCTGACACATCAATGTTTTTGCAGAGTGTAGCAAAGAAAGGTACCTGGATGGAAGGCTCAGAGGTTAAGAGTGCTCACTACTACTATTTGGTTCCCAACATCCATATGGGGACAGCTCACGATGACCTGTCATGCATCCAATGCCTTCTTCTGGCCTCTACCAACACACACACACACACACACACACACACACACACACACACACTTCCACACTTTATTTTTTTTTTAAAGAATATCAATTACAGCTTTTTGGCTAGGGAAGGGAGCCTGTGTTTACTTTTCTTCTCAAACAAACTCAATGGTATTTCTGTTCTTTTTGTCTCATATTTCTTTGGGCACTTTTTTTTGTTTTATTTTATTCGTCTTTTGCTTGCACATTTTGGTTTCTTAATTTGTGTTTCTGTGTTTTGTTTTTTCTATACATGTGAATTTTGTTTTGTGTTGTTGTTTGGCTTTTTAAAAAATACAGAAAGAAAGGTCGTGGAGTGAGCTATGTAGAGAGGTTGAGAGAATCTGGGAGGAGTTCAGGGAGGGGATGAGAATGATCTGAATATACTGTATGAAAAACACTTTTTTTTCAATAAAAAAAAAATCTATCAAGTGTGCCTTTGTAAGAAACTAGTGTGGCTAGAGCAGCCTGTAACACTGGCAGTTAATTTGGTGAGGTTTGAGACAGGAGCAGAATTTAGGACATGGAGTAAGGAAATGAATGACGTGAAATTAATGAACACCTTGGGTAATTCCAGTCTATACTGAAGGGCTCCTCAGTTTCACTCTTCTGCTGTTATCTCTAAAGAATTTATTCACTTCATGATCTCTAAATGAGTCAAAATACAACTCAGTAGAAGTCAGATTTAAAATAGAAGAAGACCTAAGGGGACCTGGTATCTAAATGTAAATGAAAGCAAAAACACTACTGTGCTTTGGAAAAGTGTCAGACTCACATAAAACCAGTATGGTTATTTCAGACCTTCTGCACATTATTCTCATTGTAATCTTATTGAAATATTGCAAAAAGATTAAAGTAGGGCACAGATATGTGGAAAAAGGTATCTCCTCCCCACCTGCCATTTTCCTGTGCTTTTCCATGAACAATGAATGTCCAGGTGGCTTAATGAGTCAGGACCTCCTATTAAAGTTTTTCATAGCCATCTGTGCCCTAAGGTTCATCAAAATATCTTGAGAATGATAACTATAAATAAAATCAAAATTTTAAGAAGTATGTACATACATATTTTTGTAAATATAAAAAAATTAAAAAGTTATTGAAGTAAAAATATTTACTTTATTTCTTTGATTACACATACAAAATAAAACCTTGAATTTAGATTGTGTTTTTCATTTATTATTTTAAGAGACTTCTGAGTCACTGTGCTAATGAGGCATCTTATTTTATTTAATACAGCATTATTGTATATATTTCACATATGTGGAGGAGGTGCATTCTTGTACACAGTTCAGAAGACAGCTTTGTGGCATTGGTTCTTTTCTTCCACCTTTAAGTGGGTTCCAGGATTAAATTGAGGTTGTCAAGTAAGTATACTGCTCATGGAGCCAGATCACTGGCCCTAGATTGTATTCTCTACTATTTTCTAATATAGCCTAATCAGCAGATTTCTCATGTAAAATGATGTACATAATGTTAAGAACATATAGTACATAAGAGTTATCTGAGAATTGGCTATACTGCATTAAAGACTAGTCTGACCTTTGCAGTAGCTTGACCCAGGGTGCAGAACACAAGAATCCCCCACCTAAAATGCATTACCCAAACTTGCTCCAGCTGATACCTCCCAAGAAGTGGATTTATTCTAGTTGGCTTGAGGAAGCTCTGCGTTACTCTTGTTGTTGATGCTGTTTTCTCACAACTCCTTCCTTTATTTTTTTGTGTTACTCCCTTTCTCCAATGAAAAAACACTGAAGGCTTCTTTCTCACCTTTCCTTTCTTTTCTTATATTCCTCTTCTTGGGCAAAAGGTTGCACCAGGAGTAAACATGAGGTGATCTCTAAGGAATTGAGCTTGAATCCAAAGCTTAACCTACAAGAAATGTCTGACTGTATATTGAAATCCATTAAAATAACACCACTTACTGAATAGCCATAGTAAATTATGTTATACTGTCATGTTAGCAAACCAAATTTACCTTTAAAAAATAGTATATAATTTCACTAATGCTGAGTTAACAGAGCCTGTATAATTAGGGTTCTAGTTTTTACAGAGTGGAAAGTGTGTTAATTCATTGCATATCCCAGTACATGAGAAAAGAAATCAGACAAGAACATGTTGAAAGACTGACAACTGTATTAGAAGCTGATGTGCGTTTGCTTTTTAAGTCAGTCTCATGTCCCTCACAAAACATTCTTACAAACAGGAGCTACTGGCCAGTTGGGAGAGGAAATGAGAAAAGTAGTTAGCACACATGTGTTTAGGAAGATTCATAACTAGATCAAGCAGAGTCAACAAAAATACACATTTCAGACACTGAATCTCCTGTGCAAGTGTTGGGAATCAGGCCTAGTTAGAGCTGCTTAGGCCAAGAGGCTCTACCCTCCTGGTAGATGTCATTATCAGATAACATGTTAATTATCAAGAGTATAGACTTCTTACAGAAAGCAAGTGTGTCCCTTTGTGGTTTGTTTTTCTGTTTATTTGGTTTTTTGCTTGTTTTGTTTTCTCTTCCTGTACTGTCTTATTCTTCTACTTTCTACTCTGGGATGACATAGCAAAAAGGTCCCTACCAGATTCTGGCTACTTGATATTGAACTCCATTGTAAATGGAGGCTTTTCTCTGTCAGCCCCATCCTGCAGCCATTTGCAAATAACCACACAGAGGCTTATATTAACTAAAAATGCTTGGCCGATGCCTCAGGCTTATTACTAGTTATCTCTTACATTCAAATTAACCCATATTTCTTATCTATGCTTTGCCATGTGGTTTGTGGCTTGTCACTCATTGTCTACATGTCCTGCTTCCTCTTCAGTTGACTGGCATCTGCCTCACCTGCACCCTTCTTCATCTCCAGTTTGATTGTACTTCCTAACCTTATTCTGCCTTGCTATTGGCCAAAACTGCTTTATCTCTTAACCAATGAGAGCAACACATACTCACAGCATACAGAAAGACAACCCCACAGGACTTCATAGCATCCTGAAATGTAAGCAAAACATTATATTCTTTACAAACTAGACATTCACATTACAGTTTACTATGCTTTATCATATTATATCATATTGTTATATATTATAGAAGTATACAAATGACTGAGACAGTCAGCCTACCTTCCAAACAAAAGGCTCTTCTTCTAGGTGAAGTTGCCCAAATTAAAGGAGTGGGGGTGGGGGGTAAAGAACACAGAGCCATGTGGTCATTATAATGTTCGTTTAGCCTGATCAGAGATTTTAAATGTATAAAGGGAAATTTTCAACTGGGGAAGGAGTGTAAGGAGGAAAGATGGGATTTATTATCATAATCTAGCTTTGCACGAGTTGGAATGATACCCTCCAAAATATCCAGGTGTTATTCTCATAACCCATGACTACTTTAGAAATAACAAGACACTTTGTAATTGTAATCATATTTATATTAAAATAGGGACATTGTCCTAATTAATCTAGATGTATCTTTGTTTTTTGTTTTTGAGTTGGGGCTAGGAAGATCTAGAGATAACAGTCATTTTTTGGTCATTTGACAACAGTTACTGGATGTGTCCCATGTGACAAGTGCCATGCTTCATGTCAGGACACAGTGATGAGGGGATCAAACTCAACACGTTCTTGAGAAGAACCCAGAGCTCAGTCACTTGAGGAAGCAAACACACCAAAATCACACTGATAAATATCCACCAAGTTCAGTAAGCATTCTTCATGAAGATATGTTCCTCAGATAGAGTAAAGAGATGCAAAACAATATCTAGCTGACTTCCCAAGGCAGAGTGTCAGTTTGGAGGGAGGGCACCTGTCGACCACAGCAGCACACAAGGCCAGGATGGAGGGCAGCTGCAGAGGGAGTAGAAAAGAGACTGAGCCTGAAAGTGTGCAGCTGAGGCGCTCCCCCTGCCTTCTGCAGAGAATGAGCACAACCCTCCCTTTAATTAATTGGGCATTCACATTTTTTACACAACCTGAAAAAAAAATTACTTAAACGTTTCTGTGTTTGAAAAGTAGTTAGCTGAGTATTACAGTACTACTAATAAAAATAATTATGGGCTGGGCAGTGGTGGTGCACGCCTTTAATCCCAGCACTCGGGAGGCAGAGCCAGGCGGATCTCTGTGAGTTCAAGGCCAGCCTGGTCTCCAAAGCGAGTTCCAGGAAAGGCGCAAAGCTACACAGAGAAACCCTGTCTCAAAAAAAAATAAATAATAATAATAATAATAATTATGTTCCACTTAAAAAAACAAGCTTAGTTCTTTTCTTAATTTCATTCACACAGAAGGAAAAGGGCTTGTTTAATTTGACATGAAGGTTGTACTTAAGTTACACACAAACACATAATCTGAAAACATTATTTCCTTTATCTCAAAATACAAATCACATATCTTTAAACTGAACAGAAAATATAAATTCCATCACCCTCAGAAGTGTGAGATAAATATAATTAGAGACAATAGCCAGAAAAATAAAAAATTATTTTTTTCATATTGTAAAGAAATATAAAGTATAGCACTTTAAATGAGAAATACAGGACTTTCTGAAATCAGCTTAATACCAGAAAACAGAAGCCAAAACTGTTTGTTTAGATGTCGTTAGGGCAACAGCGATCAGTCTTACTCTTTGCCCAAACTTTAAATAAAATATAAACAGAACTCTAGAAGAGGAGCTTCTGCTCCTGGAATTCATAAAAATTCAATATTAGAGATTTTCAACCCTAAGGGGGAAGGAGATGCTTCCTTTCATTTTATCTGAAGCTGCTTTATCTCCCAGTTGAACAATGTACATTAGGAAAAACAGCCACAACAAAGCAACAAAAAAAACAGTGCAGTGAAAAGGATAAATGTCAGGGAATGGCAGGGGTATACAAAAGGGAAATTTGCTGAGTAGGAATAGGAGGGCTCTGAGTTGCCCCTCCCCCAAACAAAATACATAACCAAAACTGGATAGATCACATGCTTGCCACAGTATTTTAGAGATACTGTCTTTAAGGAATCTCTACTAAAGCATAGTTTATTGTTTAAGCATAGATTTATAAAAAATTGGAGTTGGGAGGCCTTAAGGTTTATGTCACCTACATAAGTTATCTTATCACGGCTCCTGAGTACTTAGCAAATATTCTATGCATGCTTCCCACATTCCCTCCACCTTAGGTGAGCCTTGTGAATAGTTCTAACAACTGATCTATGAATGAGAGTGGCCTTTTGCTCCCCAGCTGAGTTCCTAAGGTCTAATATGCCTCCAGTCCCTTCCTTCTTAGTTTGTTAAGAGAGAGGCTTCTCAAGCAGTCTGGGCCCCTGACTGAGAGACTGCCCATGACTCACAACCTTCAAAAGAGTCATGGATGACTAGGAAAGGATTATTGATTCTTTGAACTGCTAAGGTGCTGAGACTTTTCTGCTGTGGCAGCTAATGGTTTAACCTAAAACATACAGCATGAAATATGCTCCTGGCATAATAACATATAAAGTACTTGACACTGGCCTACTGGCATAAGGCAAAATAATCTTGTCAGAGGCAGAAAAGATAAAGACACAATTGTGAATAAGCAATGTATTTTGTAAGGTTGATAAAGTAGAAAAAGTACTATGTGCTCCCACACTTGTAGATTCAGGGACGACATCTCTGTTGTTTTCTACTGGGTGTGTCTGGTAGTATTTTCTGAAGCTATCTATAATTAGCACAGGAAGAACTAGCCAGCTTGAAAGCAGAACTTTAGGACTTGCATGACTGAAAAAAAAAATTGACAATTTTCAGATTCTAAATGTTAGCTATTAGCTCAAAATTGTCTTTGATATTCAAAAGCAAATACAGCTGATCTACACTGGATTAATAACATTATCAGAGATCAGGTGGACACATGGCTAACACATCTTGTCAGGAAGCCCCTGTGGGCCAGCACTACATAGTAGAGAAAGTTATTTTAAGAAAGAAGGTTCCAGAATTTCAGAGAATGGTAGGGTTTAAATACACAGAGTGGTAGCTAAACTCAGAAAAAAAGTGAGCAGTGTGTTAGAGAGTAAGTTGTGGCCCCAAGACAGTTGCTTACCTTCACTAAATGTGAAAGGACTTTGAAATTATCTGGCTCCTGTCAAGGTCTAGTGGAATAGGTAAAATTTGTGGGAAAAATGAAGAAAGACTAACAATATACAACTTATTTAAAAATAATTTGTGATAATGAACCTAATACCTAAGTCAGCAATGTTTATTCCTCCAACAAAAACAACAACAAAAATCATTCATCAAATGTTTCCTGGCAGATTAATTGGTGAACAACAGCAACAAAATGATCTTAGAGTAGAAGTCACAAATTAGAACCATCAATTATTTTATCAATGTCCTCCTCCTTAGAGGGGCCTGCTGTATTCCAGTGAAGGAGCAGATTCCACAAGCCGTGACCACCAGAGCACAAGGCATTCTGAGGACAAACAGCAGTGGACTGCCTCATTTTGCACCCTGACCTACAGAGATTCCCACTTATACTATAAGTATAACACGCTCATTCCTGCTCAGGGCCCTCAGTGCCTCACTCTTTGGCAGCATTAGCATGGTAACTCTGGCATGTAAATCCAGCTGATGTGACGAGAGATCTTGTATGCAGTTCTGAACCTTCAATACAAATAAATACCTGTGAAGTAAACAGAAAAGTTGTCTGTTTTCCATTGTCTTAGTCACTGTTCTGTTGCTGTGAAGAGACACCATGACCATAGCAACTCTTATGAAAGAAAACATTTAATTGGGGCTTACTTGCAGTTTCAGAGGTTTAGTCCATCATCATCATCATGGTGGGGAGCATGGTGACATACAGTTGGACATGGTGCTTGAGATGGAGTTGAGCATTCTATATTCAGAGCCACAGGTAGTGGAAAGAGAGAGACACTGGGTCTTGCTTGGACTTTTGAAACCTCAAAGCCTACCTGCAGTGATGTACTTCTTCCAACAAGGCACGCCTACTAATCCTTTTCAAGTAGTGCTACTCCCTGATGACTAAGCATTCAAATATAGAAGCTTATGGGGGTCATTCTTTTTTTTTTTAAGTGTAGCTGATTTTATTAATAAGAACCAAGAAAAATATTTAATGTTGATATTGTAACATTTAGAGTTTAATACAGAAAATTTTAATTTCAAAATCTTTTCTCTGCCACTTTTTAAACTATTTGTTTATGAAGTATTGTATATTTCCCAAACTACCAGTTTCAAATGCTTGCCAAGAATTGTGAAATTGAGGTTTCCTGTCTCTTCAGACTCTACATTTTTTTATTGCTGTCAGACTTGTCGTCCTGCCCCTGAATGTTAAAAGTTGATTTTTTTGTTGTTGTTGCTGTTTGTTGTTGTTGTTTGGTTTTTTGAGGCAGGGTCTCACTGTGTAGCCCAAGCTATCCTGGAACCCGATCTGCGACCAGGCTGGCCTCGAACTCACAGAGATCCACCTGCCTCGCCCCGCAAGAGCTGGGATTAAAGGCATATGCCACCACCACCCGGCTTATCCACACTACTGTAGCCATATTTCTACATAAAATTCATACAGGCAAAAGACAGTCACACTGTCAACAAAGACAGACAACAGGAGGCATGAAAGAGTCATTGTTTCTCAGTTCGTAAATTCCACAGGGAAGACCTGACTGGTTCCTTCCTTCCAACTCCAGGCAGTCCACTGCTGTTTATCCTCAGGTAAAGGCCAGGTAAAGGGTTCCCATGATGCTTCTGGCTATCCAATTCTTCTTTCTTTGGAAGGAAACATCCTGGCTTGGGGACCGAGAATTTTTTATTTGCCTCCTGACTATATGATATTGAGGACCCACAAACTCCTCTTCTTATTCTAGGCTTTCCTCTGTCTATTTAAGATCAGGTTGGCTGCATCTCTGTCTTTAAATTTCTTAAGTCACATAAGAATTAATTGAGATTCAAGTTATTAGGTAAAAGTTACATTTTAAGAATATTTTTAAATTTATTTTTTGAGCATTCCATATGATATATTTTGATCTTTCTTTTTTCATTTCCCCCAGTTTCTCCCAGATCCTCCCCTACCTCCCTACCCACACAAATTCATATGTTTTCTTTCAAAAAACGAAAGAACGAGAAGGAAAAAAGCAGAGCCAAGCATGGTGATCCATGCTTTGACCCCATCACTCATGAGGCAGAGATATGTGGATCTCTGTGAGTCCAAGGCCAACCTGGACTGCATAACAAGTTCCAGGCCAGCCAGCCAAGGCTATATAGGAAGACCTTGCCTCAAACAAGCAAACAAAAACAAAAAAGCAAACACACACAATTAAAAAAAAATAAGTCTGATTTGTATTGTCAGACTACTTCTGAGCAAGGAGCCTGCCCTGGAGTGTGGTTGATATTCCCAGTGTCACTTTGTTGAAGGAAATTGATTCCCCCTTCTCCTTGAGGTGAAAGTAAAAATAAAAATCATATACATGCTAAATATATTATGCAGTCTACTTGAGTTTCAGTTTCAGCTGTGAAAAAGGGTTCTATTGCTTAATTAAAGGCACTCTGGGTTACCATTTCATATTTTTCTGCTGGTTTAACACAAAAATTTATAAATATACATGTGCTTTAGTCTTTGAATCATAATGTCCTCGATTAAATGAGTCTCACCATTTTGCAGGTCAAATATTAAGAGGTAGCTTCCCAGGATGACTCTGATTGTTCTTCCATAATGTTCCAGTCAGGATTGAGGTGAGCTGAAGGACTGACCGGGGCTATAAGATTGGATTTCAAGGTAGACAACTCACACATTGGCAAGTTATTGGTTATTGACAGGAAGCTTCAGCTCATTCTCATATATCCCTCTCCATATCCGCGTGTTCTCATGATATGGCAGGCAGCTTTCCCAAATGACCCCAAACATAAGATAGGAACTAAAATATTATATAAGATATAACCATTTTATAATATCTTTTTTGTAGCAAGCTATTGGCAATTGGTTATGAGTGCTATGCCAGAAAATATTGGAAAACTAAATATCTGATAAGAAACTGATATCCAATATATGTCAAACACAATTCAGTAGCAATAAAACATTAATAATCTGATTTTTTAAATAAGCCAAAGAGCTGGACACCAAAAAATAAATATATACAAAGTAAAATAAGTATCTAAAATATGATCGATGTCATCCTCATGAAGAAAATAACACCACAATGAGATAATACCTTTTACCTACTAGGTGATAATTATCAATAAACAAGAAAAACATTAGAAATAACTGAGCTCCCTTGTTAGTTATCACATGGTTCATAATAGCCAGCAAACACAAGCAAACTGTTTAATCCTTGTATTCTTCTATTTTATATTTTCCTTTGTTATATCATTCAGCCATTCCATTTAAAATACTTTTCCAATATATGTAAACACTGAAAAAAACCTTTAAATATTCTCTTTGCTTGTTGCTGAGCTTATATAATAATGCACTCCAAGTAGCTATGAACCTTGTTTTTTATTTTTACTAAACCTTGTGTTTTAATATTGACCTGTCTTTTTGTAGATCCTCTTATCACTCAATTTCATCTAAACACAGTATTTTATTGTGTGGATAGAGCAATCTACTTTTTCTCTGGTCAGTGAACACTTAGCTTAGATATACTTATTTTTATAATCTCAAAAAATAGTACTCAAAATGTCCCAGAATATTCTAGGAATAATTAGGTCAAAACATTGTTTATAGAATTAACAACAACAACAATCACAAGATGAACTTGGTCTACTTTGGTTTCTGTTGTTGCGATCAACACCCTGACCAATGCAGCTTGACTTTGGCTTAAGGTTTATAGTGCTTCATGGAAGAATGTCAGGGCAGGAACCTGGAGGCAGGAACTGAACCAGATATCTTGGAAGAACATGGCTTATTGTTTTGCCCTCCATGGCTTGCTCAGCTTGATTACTTATACACCCCAGGGCCACATGCCTATTGGTGGCATTACTCATAGAGGGCTGGTCTCTGCGACATCAACCTTTAATCAAGAAAATACCTCCACAGACAAATCTGATGGAGGCAATTTCTTCTTTGAAGTTCTTCCTTCCCAAGTGACACAAGTTTGTATCAAGTCTACAAAAACTAACCATCACAGGACTTGAAATAAAATTTTGTAAAACCTCCTGTAGAGGGACTGGTGAGATAGCTCAGTGGCTAAGAGCACTTGTTGCTCTTGCAGAGGTTCTATTCAGAGCACCCACGTTTTAGGCTCACCACTGACTGTAACTCCAGTTCCAGAGAACCCGACGCCCTCTTTGGAAGTGGGCTCATGCACACATGTGGTGCACAGACATATAATCAGGCACATACCCATAGAATGAAATAAATATACTAAAAATTTTAAACCTACTATAGATAAATTTAAATACTATATGTTTAATACTTTACTCTGTCCTATTTTCATAATGGCAATACCTACTAAGTTATATCCCTTCCCACAGTATCATCCTCACACTGCAGGGATTAATTTAAAGGAACAAGAAGTCAGCATGTTGAAGTTTTGTCCGCATGTCCTTGTTCATGGTGCCATTATTGCTAAATAATCAAGTGGAATCACACTAAATTTTATCATTGGATGTACAGATAAAGTGTAGAACATATACAAAGAATAATGTTGTTAGAATATGTCATTTGAAAAAAAAATAAAACCATCAGTGAGTTTGTAGGCCATTACGCTAAGTAAAATAAGCCGGGCATCAAAATGCAAGTAATAGAATCTCACTTATATAAGGGATCCCAAAGAAGATCATCTCCAAGAAGCTGAGATCACACTGGTAGTTACTAGAGATTAGGGTAGGGAAAATATGTACATATATGAGGCTATGAACTTGACACAATGAACAAGCTTGGTAGATGTACTAGATACTGTGGTGACTATAGTCAACAAAACAACAAGTACTGTGTTCATAGAAATGATTAAGAATACAGTTACCTACTAAAAATTAAGTACCTCATCATAAAACATATCAATAGACACATTAACTCATGTGATTTATCTACCAACAACACATGCACATATTAAAACATCATTCTGTATACCATTAAACATTGAATTTTGTCAGCTAAAAATACATTCAGGAAAAAACACATTTTACTACAGTAAAAACAAAACCAGCATTATTAATCAAGTAGGAAATAAAAAAAACCGCACAAAAATCTTTAAGTTCTCCATAAACAAATTGTTGTTTCAGTAGAAGTATTGCCTAGTTTTCAAAGAAACATTAATATATATAATGATAAAATATTTTTTTAAAACTAAGAACAATTCAAGCAATCTTAACAAATAATAAAAACATGTCTGGGGCTTTGGCTGACAAGATATAATCAAATGTATAACTATCTGGTTTGTTTATGTGTGGTGCACACTTTTTTAGCTGAACACTTGTGTCTTTCTGACAAGACCAATATCAAATGTATGTAGACATAGGTAATCTCATCATGTGTCCAAACTGCAGCAAATAATGTTCAAACAACATCATTAGCATTTAATTTTCCTCCCTGCAACTAAATAATTACAGTAAATTTTCAAGCTAATTAGGTGCATGAATCCTAATGATTATTGTCAGGGATGTTTGTTTGGTTCACAGTAATTGGCTGATGGTTTGAAGTCTCCATAGACTTGTCAAATCAGTTCTCCAGGGCCACTGTCAGCTTCAAGCTATGTGGCCTGGGACAAGTGAATGACTTTGATCACACTCCTGGAGAATGCGGTATCAAGAACAAAGCCTGGAGTCTCTACAAATGATGCCAGACTTGCGGGGAGTTCCAGCTCCTCACCTACCCCATGCTTCATATTTTCCTACCGTCACCAGACCAGAGTTTGTAATGAAATATTCCTATTTCTCCTGTGACCAAGCGAAAATTCAATATGGCTGCTTAATAAAAATCAAGAAAACACATCAATTCATACTAAGCAAAACTTTCAGACAGTTTCGAATTCTTAAATGCATAAAAATGCTTGAATATTTCATATGTCCACCTGGCTACATGAGGGACATTTCAATGTTCTATTTAATTCATTATTCACTTTACAATTTATAATTTCTGATATCATTTGTGCTTTTGCAAAAGAATTACTTTTAAAATTTTATTTAGTTACTTCCTCCAGGAAGCTTTATCTAACTCCCCGAGTAAGACAACGCCTGCTCTTTGTATGATACCAATATTCACAATGACCATCTCTCCTCACTCTTCCAAGTCTCCTTGTACCAAAGTGTTCACACGTCCATCTTTCCTTAGTGATTTTAGTCACTTGTGAACTCGGAGGGGTCCTTGTCACTTGTGCCCTGGCCAAATAAGGAAGGTAGGCACCTTCTTCCCAAGGAGAATGCCATTATGCTCTTTTCTCCTTGACCACAACTGATCTATTTCCTTTCACCATCACATCCTACACAAACTCCTCCTCATTTCCTAAATTATCTTCAAAGTATTTTTTTCCTTAGAAAATCACTGTATGATCTTCTGCTCAAATCAAATCATGGTGATAATTTCTCTACACTGTGTCTATCTAGTAGTTCCTATGAGCCAAATGGTATGCACTGTGCTAGGAAATTGAGATGTGCCTTTAAAAAGTCAGTATCTGTTCATAAAGAATTTGAAAACTAGTCATATGTAATTTCAAAATAGATTGTTATAAACCAATGCAGTCAGTGCTATAAAATGGAAAGGACTGGGGTTATCTAGTAGCACATATTTAGAACTTGGCTCTCACTAGTTGAAGAAGGATTCAAAGAAAAAGACAGTTTAAGCTTAACTTATTGGTAGATTTAGCCAGAAAAGAAGACAGAAAGCAAATCTTAGTTTTAGCTTAATGTGTTTGGAGCACTGGGTACCAACTATAAAAGAAAGAGAGGAAGCTGGAAAATTAGTCAGAGGAATAATACACTTGCATGTAGTCTTAAGAGATGCATACCTTTCCCCAAATATTGGTATAAAAACAACATTTAAACAAAGGTAAGATATAATCAAATTTAGCATGAGGAAGACCATGCCAGCTAAGGGGGAGAACTGATTTGGAAGTGGGGAAATTTTAAATAAATAAACTAGTATATTCAAATCCTTAGACAGGGTATCATTCTGTAACACAGATCACAATTCTGCATTGAAGATTTATGGGAAATAGAGAAAATCTGACTAATATCAGTAAAATGTGTTAAATCAAGTGAGGACTCAGTAGAACAGATATATTAATGATAATTCCCTGTTTGTTCTATAGGTCACTGAGAGGACTTCTCTAGGCTCAAAAGATGTTCATGGTATGTAGAGAACACACAGGCATGCCTAGCAGGTGAATATGTCTCTAATTCAACAACAAAGAAATATTAGATTAGAAGTTATCCTCTTGTAACTGATCATTGAAATCTTAACAGTAGAAAGTTTAATTCAAAATCTATCTGAAAAATTAAAAAAGGGAAAGAACAAATATGGGATCTTAGTCATCTATAAACATGTCAGGGGTAACCACTGGAAGAAAACATATAAAAACCTGTGAATAATAATAAAAACAATAGACAACAAAAGCCATAAGAAGACCACTGATGAGTGTTTAAAACTGTAAATGCTTAGGGAGGAGAGACCCATTAAATCTGGCAAAATGATTAAAACTTATGTCAGTGTCAGAAAAGACATTCACAGCAGGTAAGGCCTCACAGCCCAGATTATCAAGGCCTGAAGAGCAGGCATTTGAATTAAGAATCATGCTGAAAAGAGAGAGAGATGCAAGGACAGTAGTTTGAGCAGTTAAATCACACTTATTTTTAACAGCCTTGAAAAGGGCCCAAATTACAACCAAAATTAGTAATTAAGAAAATACAGAAGATAATGAGATGAAAACTTTGTGAACATGACAGGAATAGAGATATTGGTATATTAAGAGTTTGCTGTGACTGCTATAACTAACTGCCAAACTTGGTACTATACAACAGAAAATTATACATCTAGAAGTCAAAGCTTAAGACAGATTTCATAGAGCTGAAATTTAGCTGCCAACAAAGCTGCATTCTTTTCTGGAGACTATGAATCAATTTTGTGTTATTCCTTTTTTACATTTTCATTTGTGTGTGCCTGTGAATGCATGCAATGGTTGGAGAACAAAGAACAACTTGTGGAAATTGATTCTTTCCTAAGTTCCAGGGACAGAATGCAGGTTGCCAGGTTTTAAAGCAAGTCACTTTATCTGCTCAGCCATTTTAATGGTTCCTGTTTTGTGACTTTCAAAACTTGTTGGCACCACCAGCCTTCCTTAGTTTGCAGCTTTCTTGTCCATATTCAAGCTCATCAACATACATCTTCAAATTTTCCTCTCCTTCTCTGACACACTACTTTTCTCCAAATCCTTTTCATTGTTCCATCAAGTTTTAAGATATTAAATATTGAAAGTTCAGATCTGGGTAAATGGCAGTCAGTAAAGTGATTGCTGTGCAAACATGAAGACCTGAGATCTCTAGCATCTACATAAAAGCCAATGCACATCTATAACTCTACCATGGTGGAGAGAGTGGCAAGAGACAGACCCTAGAGATTGATTGACAGCCACGTTCCATGAAAGAGCTTGTGTCAACACAAAACATAGAGAGTGATAAAAGAAGGCACTCCACATCAATCTCTGCCCCCATACTTGCATAAACCAGCATGTGGAAATACATACAGACATGCATACAAATGAGCGTGTACATTCAACACACACACAAAGAATTAAACATCTCTTTAAGACCATTATTCTGCCACACAGGACAAAGATGGAAAGATAAGGCTAGAAGAAGACAGTGTCTTAGTTCCTTTTCTATTGTCATGATAAGAAACCAAGACCAAGACAGCTTAAAAGAAAGTCTTTGATATGGTGTTTAAGATTTCAGGAGTCCATGACCAACATTACTGGGTGTGTGAGAGCAGACAGGCCAGCATGGCACTGGAGCAATAGCTGAGAGCTTACATCTTGAAACAGAACCAAGAAGCAGAGAGAGTTAACTGGGAATGGTGTGGGCTTTTGAAAAACTCAAAGTCAAGCCCCAGTGACACACCCCCACCAAAAAGGCAACACCCCCTAATGTGGCTAGAGTTTTCCTGCCTGGCCCACAGTCAGGATAAATCTCTTTCACCTGCCAGTCCCACAGCCGCTCAGACACAACCAAGGAAACACAGAGACTTATATTGCTTACAAACTGTATGGCCGTGGCAGGCTTCTTGCTAACTGTCCTTATATCTTTTTTTTTTTTTGAATTTATTTTATTTTATTTTACAATATAATTCAACTTTACATATCAGCCATAAATTCCCCCTTTCTCCCTCCTCCCG
>CABHPP010134828.1:0-25668 GCA_902168425.1 Peromyscus attwateri
TGACTTTCACTAGTTTACAATCGTCATTGTCTACGCCGCCATCTTATCAGGAAGTTCTGAGTGAAATCTTCAAGTTTGATTTTGCACTTGTGGCTAGAGGTTGTCGTAGCTGATTAAAAAAAAAAAAAGTAGAGAGACCAAGAGGAAGCACTACAATTTCATAAATTAAATATGAATTTGAAATGATTTTCTTTATAAAACTATTTTCTAGACAATTGGAGTTTTACAAATTCTTTTCTTCTCTTTTTCCCCCCTCTGTGTTGCTTTCTAGCTAATGTACTATATGAAGGAAATTTCATTTGAAATGCATGATGGAAAACGGATGGTTCTGGATGAAAATGGAGATGTGCTCAATGGACATTATGATATCCTAAACTGGCAATTAGACGATAATGGAGAAATTTCCTTTGCAACGGTTGGGAAATTCAACTTCAAAAGTACTACCAAGTTTGAGCTCATTATTCCAAATAATTCCTCAATATTTTGGAACACTGAGTCATCAAGGGTTAGTTGCACTGATAGATTATTTTATTTATATTTATATATTTTAAGGATATCAATGAAATGTAAAATACTTAGAAATTATTCTAATTACAAATCAGTTTTCCTGGATACAACACATTTTAAAATATATGAAAATTCAGATTTTTAAATTTTGGAATATTTTCTTGGATTTTAGTATTAAACATTAATTTCAGTATGTTATCTTCTGAAGCACTTTGACCATAGTCATAGTTATTTTGACCACTTTCATGTTTTATTTCCTTTTTCTGTTTATATTGTGATGAAGGGTGTGCATGTACGTGTGTGATACACATGTGTGCCTGTGGTTGTTTGTGTACATGCATGTGGAAACCAGAGGCCGATGTTGGAGTCTTCCTCAGTCACTCTTCATGTTGAGTTTTTTTGAGACTGAGTCTCTCACTGAACTTGGAACTTGCCTATTTAGCTAGGCTGGCTGGCCAATGAGCGCTAGTGATTTACCTGGTTCTCTCACCAGTTTTGGGGTTACAGACATACTCTATCATGCCAGCTTTTATTTGAGTGTTTGGGATTTGAACTCAGGACCTTGTGCTTGATAAGCATTTCACCAGAGCAGTATCCCTAACCCTCCTCTGTGTTTACTTTCACCCCATCCACTCTCTCAGTGGCTTTTTCTTTACCGCATTTCTGTTCTGGGTTATTTTACTGCCTTTTGCTCAATACTTCTTATTAAATTTTCTTTGGAATATATTCTTTAACTCCTTATTATTTCTATCTTAGAAGAAATGTCTTTTTGTTATTTTTTTCACAAGTAAAGTCAACTCTTTTCATTTCTTTGAATTTTATATCTGCTGAAAAAACTTACATTTCTGTTTTAAAATTAAGTCTTTTTTTTTTTGTTTTTTCGAGACAGTTTCTCTGTGTAGCTTTGCACCCTTTCCTGGAATTCACTTTGTAGACCAGGCTGGCCTTGAACTCACAGAGATCTGCCTGTCTCTGCCTCCCGAGGGCTGGGATTAAAGGTGTGTGCCACCACCACCCGGCTAATTAAGTCTATTTTTAAAAGGATATATAAAAACATAAAAGTTTTACTTATTTATGAGCTACTCTGTGATGTTTCCATGCACATACACAGTATGTAATATTTAGGTTAGATATCTCTATTTTCTCAGATGTTTATCATTTCTTTATGATGACAGCATTTAAAGTCCTCACTTTTAGAAGTGTAAAGCACAACTAGAGTCATCTTATTATGCAAGTGCACACCAGACTTCCTACTTTTATCTAGTGGTAACTTGGTACTCACTGACCGGCCTTTCTTGATTCTGCCCTTTCTGGGAAGTCTGTCCAGCCGCTGACAATCACTAAGCTAGGATCTTGATCTCTAATGAGATCTCATTTTAGACTCCATGTATGCATGAGGTCAGAGAGTACTTACCTTTCTGAGTGTGACTTGCTCCACTTACTATGTAATCTCCAATGCTGTCTATGTTGTGGCAAATGTCAAGATTTAATTCTTTTGTTACGACTGAATAATATTCAGTTGTGTTTCTATACTACATTTTACTTATTCACTCATCAGTTCATGAACAGAAGTAGTTTCTTATCTATTGTGAATAGTGCTGCAATGACATGTGAGTGCAAATATCTATGAGGAATACTGATTTATTTTCCTTTGGGTATATAGCCCATATTGAGATTGTTGAATCACATGGTAGTTTTATTTTAAGTTTCTGACATCCAGCCATACTGTTTTCATCAGTGCCTGTACCAACACACATTCCCTGAGGCTGGGTACAGTGTTCTCATTTCTCCACAACCTTACCCACACGATTTTTGTCTTCAAAAAATATCATTTTAGGGTGGACATAAAATAATATTTTAAATTTATTCTTTCAAAATTTCAAACATGTATAGAAAATATTTTGATTTTTATCCTTTCCCCCTGCTTCCTCCCTCTACTTCTCCCTGGGATTTACCAACCCATCCCTCTCACAAATGCATGTCCTCTTTATAAATTACTTTATTATTAGGAGCTCCTGAATCCAATTAGGGCTGACCACAAGTGCATGGGTGTGGGGCCATCTGCTGGTGCATGGACCACATCCCCAAAGTAAAGTGACTCTCCAGCACAGCAGCAGTCATCAACTGTTAATAACTCTTCAGCTAGGGGTGGTACCTTGGGAGCTTGTCCCCCATCCACGCTGGAATTTTGATTGACTTGACCCTTTGTAGGCAACCACACCAGCTATGAATTTATGCATGGAATAGCCATGTCATGTCCAGAGGACAGCACTTTGTAGCACTCCTCCCCATCTTCTCCACCCCCTGGCTCTTAGGGTCTTTCTGCCTACCTCTTTGTAATGTTTCCTGAGCCTTGAATAGGGGGAGGTTGATCTATGACCCTTCAATGTCTCAACTCTCATCATTGATTTTCAGCGTTTTCATCATGGATCATGTACTCAACTTTTTGTCTTTAATGAAATAGGAGTTGGGGGGAAGTTGCACAATAGAGTTTCGGCAATATAATTTAGTGTTTCCTGTGTAGTGACTTGTAGAAGTGTACAAGTGACATGGTAACACTGACAATTTAAATCTTCCACGTGAATCTCAGGATGGAGGGCTGGGGAAAATCACAGAAAGATGAAAGTAATGTCACGGGGGGCCAGAGGGAACTGCTGCTTTGGAAGCTTTCTTAATGAGAGTCCGGGGGGAGTTTCCCACCCCCTACTCTAACTTTCCTCTTGCCCTGAAGTCTGAGATCCCCAAATACAGTTTTGAGCTCCTACCCTGTGCCTCACATAGATAGGATCTTTTTCACCTGTTAGTACTTACTCTAAGAGTTCTATGCCTAGTGATATACATGTAGATTTACACATATTCACAAATCTGCACACACACCTCTTCTTACACTCTACTCTCTCTGTTCTTGGTGCATCCTTAAGCAGCACTTGAATACATTATGGCTGGAAATCGAAATAGCGTATCAGTGTGTGCCACATGGGGAAAGCAGAACTCTCCTCTTCATTTCCTTCTTTCCTTCCTTCCTCCCTTCCTTTCTCTCTCTCTCCCTTCCTCCATCCTCCCCCTTTCCTTCCCTCCTTTCCTTCCCTCTTTTTAAATTTTTGGTATTTTTGAGGCAGGGTCTAACTGTGTAACCTGGCTTGCCTGGAACTCACCATGTAGACCAAGCTGGCCTCAAACTCACAGAGATCTGTTAGCCTCTGCCTCCTGAGAGCTAGGATTAAAAGTGTGCGCCACCACTCCCTGCATTTTATGTCTTTGTTCAGGAGCTGTTTTTGTCCAACTCAGTAGCCCCTAACTACAGTTAACTTTTTGAATGTACATTAATTACAACAGGGCTGGTAGACTTCTTGCCTAGAATGCTTGAGGCCTTAAGTTTGATCTCAGAATTGCATCCAAAAAGTAAATAAATCAAAATTAAATAAAGTGGAAAACTTGGTTCCTTAGTCACATTAGCTATATCAAGGGCTCAATAGCCACAGGTAGCCAGATACCATGTAGGCCAACTCAGAAATGTGACCCTTCTATAACTGCAGAAAGGACAGAGCTGCCTTAAGCCTAAACATCTTCTGTGGTGCTGAGCTCACTGCCTGGAAGGTGAAGTACTTTAGAGATGAATCTTGACACTTTCTTTTCTTGCTTCTTGAGCTAGGTGTCCAGTATATTGTTTGCATGAAAAAGGAAAATGTTTGCAGGTTCCTATTCTACTCTATTTGAAAGAAAACTAATAAAAGTATAATAGTATATTTCTATTTTAATAAGGTTTTAGTAGAGTATAGTCATTTTATTTCTCTTCTCTATTAAGATTGATATTATATTTGTATAATGGAGTGCTTCAAATGCAATTCAACACTAACTTGATGAGCATTTGCTAATAGCACCAGTCATATATGTTTATGCCTTAATGATCAAAGCCTTATAGGGTTACATTTTTTATTTCTGAGGCATGATCTCACTATTAGCTAAGACTTGCTTCAAATTCATGAACCTTCCTCATTAGCCTCCCAAGTTCTGAGAATACATCTAAGTACTACTCTTTCAGAAAGTGTTTTATCTGCCCTTTAAGAAACTGATCCTAGAGCCTCGAGTGCAAGGGTTTGATGGAAATATCCCATTTAAATCTCTCACTCTTTGCACATTGTCCAGTTGTGGGTCTCTGTGTTAGTTCTCATCTGATTCAGGAAGAAGCTTCTCTGATGATGCTGAGAGAGACACAGATCTATGAGTACAGCAGCGTGTCATCATCAGGAGTCTTGTTTTATTGCTATGTTCTTTAAACAGAATAATGGTGGTAGGTTTTCTCCTAGGCTCATGATCTATGTCGTCCCAGGTTCATGGCCACTTCAGCAGTGCTAGGTATGAAGTCCATCTCATGGAGTGGGCCTCAAATCTAATAAAAAGAAGTGGTTGGTTATTCTTATGACATTTGTGCCACTCTTGCATTAGTATATTTTGTAGGGAGTTGATGCTGTAGGTGATAGGGTTTGTAGTTAGATAATATTGATTGTAGCAGGAGTCTTAAAAGTTCTTATTAATAAAATCAAACCTATAGCTAGGTATTGGGGTGAAGCTGGAAGATCAGAGAACCAGAACAGGCCACAGCTACCTCACCTGGCCAACTTCTCAGCTGATCTATTTCCTCAGACTGGAAGTTTCTGAGTCCTCATCCAAATGAATCTCAGCTGAACTGCTGCTAGAAGCCTGAAAGCTTAACCAGCCAAATGCTTCTAGTTTCTGGTCCTCACGCCTTATATACCTTACTGCTTTCTACCACCACTCCCTGGGATTAAAGGCGTGTGTCACCATGCCTGGCTGTTTCCAGTGTGGCCTTGAACTCACAGAGATCCAGAGGGATTTCTACCTCTGGAGTGCTAGGATTAAAGGTGTGAGTGCCACCATTTTCTAGCCTTTGTATCTAGTGGCTGTTCTGTCTCTGACCCCAGATAAGTTTATTAGGGTGCACAATATTTTGGGGGAACACAATACCACCACAATTGATGATTACTTTTCTCCTTCAGTAGCATGCAGAATACTTTCCAGTACCATGAATGCAAGTCAGTAGGGATAAAGCTTCCAGAAGGGCATCAGCTCGGTTTTTTCTGTGTTGGATAGCTTAAGTGTTGTCTCAGCAATAGGGCCTTACTCTCAGGTTGTGGAGAGCAACCAATAGCCTTGGCAACAGCCTGTGGTGTTTGAGGGGTCCGTGAGATCCCTTTGGCCAACAGGGATCTATGCAGAAGAGGAGCGGAACAGATTTTAAGAGCCAGAGGTGGTGGATGACTCCAAGGAATGACTTTCAGACACAACATGTCTCATGTATATATAAACTCACAGAGACTGAGGTACCATGCATAGGAACTGTACAGATTCAAGGCAGATGGGACCCAGCACTGAGAGAGGGGAGCAGGTATTATGTCCATCACTTACCTAAGTGTTATTTGCAATTGATATGCACTGGAAAGAGGAAAACCAATTTTTTCCAAAGGAGTGTCACTGGGTATATCAACCGCACATCAGGGCAGATCCCATGCCCAGAAGTAGTTGACCAACACAAGATGAACTCCAAGGTGTGTGTGTGTGTGTGTGTGTGTGTGTGTGTGTGTGTGTGTGTGTTAGGGGAGAGGCTTTGTTTTGTTATTTATTTTGTCTTATTTATTTATTTTTGTTGGTTCTGATTTTAACTTTTTTCTTCTTTCTTAAAAAAGGGAGAGAGAAAGAACATGAGGTTAGGTGGGTAGGGAGGAGGAAAAGATCTGGGAAGAGTTGAGAGAGGAGGTAAAACACCATCAAAATACACCCCATGAAAAAATTAAGTAAAAAAGAAACATCCTCCCATCCTCAGATTAAGATATGAATTTATCTGCTAATATCACTCTTATTCTGTATTTCAAAGTGTAACATTCTTTGTAAGATACATGGTATGGAAGGAGGCCTGTGTTTGCTACAAAATTTCTAACCCAACTTAGCAAGAAAATATTCCTGGACTATCCCTCTTCTTTAATTTCTTTATGCCTTTCCAATTTCCTCCCTTGAACTTTTAATTTTTTCTCTACCATTTAGGAAACAACTTTAATTTTAATATTATGCTGAAATGATTTTGCTGAGAGGAAACAGATTTCAGGTTTTTCAGGATGATTACTGGAGTTTTAAGTTCTCCGAAAATGGGAACAGACTTAGCCAACTGTCCCATCTGCAGCATATCATGTGATACTAGTTTGGTCGTGATCACCAAAATGACAAAGAAGTCATTAGAGTTAGTTCGGCATTTCCAGAGTCAATCACAGGACTGTTCTTCAGTAGAAATTCTTTCTAGGCTGCCCATATTCTCATGCTTTGTCTGATATCTTCACTTACTGTCCTGGGTTCATCTCCTCTATAAATAGGACACCCATCTCCCTGGAAATACAATTGGGAACGTTCTCCGTTTCCCAAGAGGAAAACTTTGAAGGCATTGTTACACCCACTGTCTTTGTCTTTGCTAGCTTCCCTACTCAGTCTGCACGGATGTGTGTCCTCCAGGGACCCGGAAGGGAGTTCGCCAGGGGGAACCCATCTGCTGCTTTGATTGCATCCCATGTGCTGATGGATATGTGTCAGAGAAACCAGGTAGAGACGGTCGCTTTTTCATTAGTAGGAATGCAATAAGATTAAACGTTTACTGACAAAAAGGTCCTTGGAAACATTTTCTTAATAAAAGATATAAGTAATGTATGGCAAAAATTATTAACATCTATCAAATTATTTATTGTTCTGTGCAGTGTGGATAAAGGATAAAAACATATAAAATGTGAAATATGAATAAATTCATAAAATCTTCCAACTACTTGTTTCTAAAATAGACTCAACACTAATTATAGTCTGAGAAAAGTCCCCCATTTGTCTTAAGGTTCTAAGCACTGAGAACACATGCACTGTGCAGCTGCTGCTGCGTGAACTCCTACTACAGCTTGCTCAGTTGCTGCTCTCTGGAGGTGACGTAGGCAGTTTGGTTTTGTGAAGCATGTTGGAGCAGGTTTATTTATTTATTTATTTATTTATTTATTAAAGATTTATTTATTTATTATGTATACAGAAGAAGGTGCCAGATCTCATTACAGATGGTTGTGAGCCACTATGTGGTTGCTGGGAATTGAACTCAGGACCTCTGGTGGAGCAGTCGGTGCTCTTAACCTCTGAGCCATCTCTCCAGCCCATAGCAGGTTTATTTATATTTCTACTTTTTGTTGTTGTTGAAGGAACAAAAAATGCACTTGTCTTTTGTCACATGACCCTTAATAGTAACCATGATAAAATGGTCTGTGATGGAAAACAAGCATCCTGTAACCTGCACAGCTCCCTGGCTGCAGGTCCTCAGTCTCCACCCAGAGATTCCATCCAGAGATATCCAGACCAGGAGTCAGAGTGACTGACAGGGAACACCAGTCTTTACCTGGACCTTTAAATTAACACTGAGTAACCCATCCCCTCATCTGTCACACCCTCACCTCAAGTAGCCTTTCTTGTTCACCAGTGCTTCCTCTAAGAGCCTCCATCCAGACAGACTTAGCCTTCTTAGCATCAGGGATCGTGGTTGATGGTTTGTTTTCCTCCCTACCCTCATCCTCACCACTCATTCAAATGAGTATCTGGAGTTGGGGACATTCATTCGAATGGGCACATACAGTATTCTCCTCCATGAGGAGATCTTGACTGAGGAACTGAAAACACCAGGGGTTTAACCACATGTGTCCCAGTCCTTTTGATTGTTTTACTTCAGTAGCCGTGATTTTCCCATTGGTGGGCAGTTCTGGGGTTGATAAGGACACAGCCTCTTTCCTCAATAGATAGATGGAGGAAAAAGAGAGGGTCACATCACTGAAAAAGACCAATTCAAGAAAGCCTGCGATTGAGAAGAAATGCTCAATTCCTAAAATTAAAAATAACTCTCAGTCTGTCACAGCATTTGTAGGCACCAAGGCCATTTTCCACTACTAATTTTAAGTACACACACACACACACACACACACACACACACACACACACACCCCACACACATACCTTGCTCAAGTCTTTAGCTGTACTGGACTGTTCAGAGTTAAAAGTGACAAGTGGTTTTTCTTGCAGTCAATTCTCTGCTCTTTCTCAATAGGCCAAAGGGAATGTGATCCATGTGGGGAAGATGACTGGTCCAATGCACAGAAGAGCAAGTGTGTGCCGAAGGAGGTGGAGTTCCTTGCTTATGAGGAGGCCCTGGGGTTCACCCTTGTCATCCTCTCCATCTTTGGGGCACTTGTGGTCTTGGCAGTCATTGTGGTGTATATGATCCACAGGCACACTCCTTTGGTGATGGCCAATGACCGGGAGCTGAGCTTCCTCATTCAGATGTCTCTGGTCATCACCTTGCTCTCATCCATGCTCTTCATAGGCAAGCCACTCAACTGGTCCTGCATGGCCCGCCAGACCACTCTGGCACTGGGCTTTTGCCTCTGTCTGTCTTCCATTCTTGGAAAGACTATTTCACTCTTTTTTGCCTACAGGATTTCCGTATCCAAAACTCGGCTTACATCCATGCACCCCGTTATTCGAAAACTCATTGTGCTGATCTGTGTTTTAGGGGAGATTGGTGTATGCTCAGCTTACTTGGTGTTGGAGCCTCCGAGGATGTACAAGAACACTGAACCTCAAAATGTAAAGATCATCTTTGAATGCAATGAAGGTTCTATAGAGTTTCTGTGCTCCATATTTGGGTTTGATGTCCTTCTGGCCTTACTGTGTTTTCTTACAACCTTTGTGGCTCGCCAGCTGCCAGATAACTATTATGAAGGGAAATGCATCACTTTTGGGATGCTGGTCTTTTTCATTGTCTGGATCTCTTTTGTGCCTGCTTACCTGAGCACCAAAGGCAAATTCAAAGTGGCCGTGGAAATATTTGCCATTTTGGCATCCAGCTATGGCTTGTTAGGATGCATATTTCTTCCCAAGTGCTTCATTATTTTGCTGAGGCCAAAGAGGAACACTGAGGAAACTGTGGGTGGGAGAGTTCCCACTGTAGACAGGAGCATCCAGCTGACCTCAGCTTCAGTGAGCAGCGAGCTTAACAACACCGCAGTGTCGACTGTTCTGGATGAGTAGAACTGTGAATCCCATGTGACATGCAGAGTCGGATGATGACCTGGCTCAACCTTCCCTTTCAGGTTGCTTCTGAAGCAGCTGCTTGATGCTCTGGGGCAATATTTGTTTGCTGCTGTAATAGTGTAAGGTTAACATAGTGAATGAAATCTCTTTCTGTGACATGCCATTGAGCATGGATTATAATGTCATTTATGATTGAAATAAGTTGAAATAAGAAGCCATTCCATTTAGAATTTTAAAGTAGAGGATATAAATAAACAGAGTTTATCAAAAATGGTAGTAAAATGGCTCATGAATATTTTTTCTTAAATAATGAGTATCTGTCCTAGATGTTTACATTAAGTAAAAACACATAAGCAGGACACAGAGACCTTTTCTCATCCCGTTGATACCCTCTCTGAAATAGATAGTTCTATTTTTAAGAATTACAGCTCTGATGGTTGGGAAGATAGCTTGGTTGTTAAGAGCACTGGCAGCTCTTCCAAAGGACCCAGGTTCAGTTCCTAGCACCAACATGGTGGCTCACAACTATTTGCAACTATAGTTCCAGGGAGCCAATGCCCTCTTTTCGAGTGTTTGGGTACCAGACATGAATGTAGTACACAAACATACATGCAAGCATAACACTAATACACATAAAATAAAAGAAATGAGAAAACCACAGCTCTGAAATCTTCCCTGGGAGCAGAAGCTCTAGAGAATTCTTGGAGGATAATTTGTGCCTTGAAGGACTTGGTGTGTAGGTCAGATTGAGGGGATTGAAATTGATAAAATTTTTTTATTGATAAAATTCAGTTTCTTCTTAAGCTTCTTAATCTTAATGAGAACAGATTAGCTTCTCTGAGCAAGCTATGATCCTGCTCCAGGCTTTCCTGGAAGAGAATAAGTGGTAAAATGTCTGCAGTTCAAAACATTCCTCTACAGGAGAAATAAATACAGAAGAGGTGAGATGCCAACCTAGCCTTAAGTAGGTGACAAGTAGAGATCTATGGCAAAGGAAGCAAATGTTTACCTAGACCAGGGATTAGAATGCAACACTTTTTAAGAGATTTTCAAAAAATGATATACAATGATAGATAATCTACCCTTTGACTATACAGTTACTGGAATTTACTTCCCATCATTTCAGCACCCTTGACATGAAACTTAATGACCTTCACTTATTTATATGCATATGAGTTAAATGTGCTGCAAATAGAACTTAGAGAAATGCAGATAGTCTCAAACTGCATGTGTACATTTGGCCGTCAAGTGAGCTTAATATTTGTGAATTTCACTCTCCCAAACTTGGCAGAGATTTCTTCTGCAGGTGTGTTAGAGCAGAAAGTCAAACCATGATGACCTCCATAGCAGGGAAAGTTGGGAACTTATTTACTGATTACAAAAGGAAAATCATTCTAGACCAGATAAAGGGAATGAGCTTCCCATAATTTAAATGGGAAGTTTACATCAAGCCTTGGCAAAACTCAAAACTGATTACATTTGTTGGAGGGCCAGTGCACACAAGTATTTTTAGACATCTAGTCATCACTGAATACTTTCCTAGCACTCATCATAGCCCTTATAACCTTTAAATATGTTTATATTACAAGTATGAAGAGGAGGGAAAGTGCTTTATTGTGTTTGAATATTTATTTGGCTTTTCATTTACAAGGCTACACTCTAGAAAAGAGAAAATGATTTTTCAGACCATAGAGCAATATAGAAAATGAAAATCCATAAGTCAACTTCTTTTTCAATTATACACACAGCTTGGATCCATATCAATGTTCAAACAAAGCTAGAAGGTAATTTATTTGTAATGATGTGACTTCCTTTTAAACTCAAAATATTTTAATTTCAGTGTCACATATTACTTTTCTGAGATGTTGAATATTGAACATATGCTCTCTATAAAGTTAATACAGAAGACATCTATATTATTATAAAACATCTATATTGTTTTAAAAATCATAAGCAGTGCTGGTTACCATGCGGGTAGGTCATGAGGCACAGCCACGACAAAACCCAGTATCAGAGCTTTATTAGGAGGAAGGGGGGAACAAAAGAACCAGGCCTGGGGAAGAAACACGTGCAGAGAGCAGAGAGAAAGAAAGAGAGATAGAGATAGTGGGGGGGGGGGGAGAGAACAGAGAGGGGAGAGGAGGAGTCTGTGTCTGCGCCCCCCACCCCATGTAAAAGCAACGAGTCTTTATTTTAAGCTCCGAAGCTTGGTCCCTCTGTCTGTCTGACACACAGTGGTGAGAGCAGAGAGCCCCAAGCTCAGGTGGGATGGTTTTTTATTTTTTTTTAAATCATAGCAGATTTTGGGGTGAGGGGATTTCCAGAGTTCAGGACCCGGATTGGCTGACAATTGTCTAGGGGTATCTGTAAAACAAAAAAACATAGGTGTGTGCTAGACTCAAGAACATCTGGCCACCTTATCTAATGGTTGGAATATTTGGGATGTTAGGTACTTCCTCATCCCTGGCTGGTTAAGGATTCCCGTGCACATGCGCAGGTGGGCTTATGGAGCTACGCCACACATGTGCTGATTGCGTGACCGCGCTGCGTGCATTTGCGTGATCACGCAGTGCACTGAAGGGAGCGCAAGATGTAAGACCCCCTGCTTAGCTGCTGAACCGTGTGGTCTTGCAGCTGTAGTGGCAGCAGAATCCTAACAATCTACTCTACATTTCCTTCCTACCGTATCTCTCAGTAATACTGTCTTACTAATCTTGTACTCATTGCAATTACTTTTCTAATCAGCATTAAGTTCAGCGAATCAAAGATATAAATCTTACAAAAACAAAACGTTAATTTGACTCACACATTTAATGGCAATGTTTGTTTATGTCACTTTAAGGTGAAACAGTTTGAGGTTATTTTTTGCTGATTTGGCACAAAAGTATTGTTACAGAACTGGCTGATGGCAGTTAAAATAAAAATATGTAATTGTCAAAAGATTATAGTTTAATTTGTAGTGTTTTAATTTTGTTATTAATTACATATCAAACATTAAACTATTTCTCATAATGTTGGAAGATTTTTTGGATTAATAAAGCATTTAAAAACTATATCTAGCATAAGAGCAAGCCAGTCAACATTCAGCATGGAGGAGAGAGGGGCTCGCCAGCCCCCATCCCTAGCTGAAGAGCTTTTGACAGTAGATGTATTCTGGGAGAGGGAGAGATAATTTTCTTTAAGGAGGAGGACCTTGACAGGTTGATCATGCTCCAAGGGATAGTCCCTACCCATTAATATATGGGCAGGACAAATTGGACTCAGGGTATAAAAACTTAAGAGGAAGTTGGGAGAGGGTAGAGGAGTGGAGTGTGGGTCTGGGAGGAATTAGGGGAAGGAATGGGAGATAAATATGACCAAAATACATTGTAGGCGTGTATGAAATTTTCAAAGAATTAATAAAATTTTATTTTAAAAATTATTTCTAGTGAGTGACTGAAATCTTTGTTCACTTGCATATGTTGCTTTGTAAGAAAATCTTAATTAGAATTTGGTAGTGATGTTCCTTATTGTGTCTGAATATTTGCTTGTAGCTGGTGATGGGCTCTAGGCAGAGGCCTGAACAATCTCAAGGTGTTGCATCAAAATGGTGATTTTGTTGATGTGGGAAGTAACAAAACCTTCAAGACAACATTACCTAATATGTATTTAGTAAAAGGGATGTTTACAGCGTAGGAGCTTAACCCTCCTACCACAAGATTAACTCCTTGCTCATTAATATTGTTCTTTAATGAGTGACTAAATAATCAATAATAATACAATTTCTGACTGCAAGTAAGTACATGAAAAAGGTAAGAAATTCCATCTTCCTAATTACCATCCTTAACAGACAGCTTTGGCTTTCTCTCTTCTGTTCTTCTGATTTCAGGTGCTTTCCATTGTTAGTGAAAACCTGGGTCTAACTGATTCTTCATGTGCAAGATCTTCTCAAACCGCCTGCATCTATTATTTTCAGTGGTTGTCAACTGCTGCCTTTCTACCCACATCCTTATAACACAAACTAGTTGTACTCCTGCAGTTCTTGGGATCTACTTTTTAATTCACATTGTTCTCTTTTCACTTAACATTCTAATATTATCCCATCCTTCCACACACCTTCATCTGTCTACGTAGCATCGTTCACCCATCCATTTGTCCATCCATCCACCCTTGAATAATAATGAGTACTAGACTCAGGGTTGAACACAGAAAGTTTGCAATGACAAGGTATCAATCCCTGTCTTTAGGTGTTTGCTGTTTTGGGGATGGTAAATCATGTACTGAAAGTTTTTGTATGATGTGATAAAGTTGTGATTCTGATAGAGAAGGAACAGGTTGATTCAGGGTCAAGAAGGGCTTCTTCAATGAGCTGACGTTGAAAAAAATTCTGAAGGACAAGAAAGAACTAGCCATATGGACCTGCCTGGGTCCAGCCTGGTCTGCGCCTGCGCAGGCTCAGGCTCACTTGCCGGCGGTCCTGCCGGCGGACGCCCAGGGCTGTGGGAAATGCAGTTACCAATATTGACTCCAGAAGAGAGAAGGCTAACAATGGGAAACATTGGGAAAGTTACCAGAAAGCTGTCATCATCAATGCCAGGCTCAGTTGATGTCACAGGATACGACCTGAGGAATAGTTATACATCAAATAAATACTTCAGAAAAGAACAGCAACATAGTTCAGCTTTGTCGAGCACCTTCTATACTCCAGACTACTCAAGGGTGCTCTCGATGTATTAACTCAATGAACTGAGCCAGTCTCGGAGATTCACTGACTAGGCTGTGGCTTTATTGTCTTTGAGGATCCAATGCCTAGCAGAAGACCACAGTTCACAGTTTAAAAAAATTTCCTAGAGAAGAAAGATCGTAAGCACCGTGATGGACTCAGAAGCGCATGGTAAGAGACCCCCAGTGTTGACCTCTTCAAGCCAGGATTTGTCACCTCACATCGCAGACATGGGTGAGATAAAGCATTACTTCTGTGGCTGCTGCGCAGCCTTCAACAACGTGGCCACCACATACCCCATTCAGAAGATCCTCTTTCGGCAGCAGCTGTATGGAATCAAAACGCGCGATGCCATACTCCAGCTGAGGAGGGATGGGTTTCGAAGCTTGTTTCGGGGGATCCTCCCCCCACTGATGCAGAAGACAACCACACTGGCACTTATGTTTGGTCTGTATGAGGACCTGTCTCTCCTGCTCCGCAAGCATGTGAGCAGTGCTCCGGAGTTTACCACCAGAAGTGTGGCAGCAGTGCTTGCCGGGACAACAGAAGCCATTAGAAAGGGTTCGGACTTTGCTTCAGGACCACAAGCATCACGATAATTTCACAAATACTTACCAGGCTTTCCTGGCCCGAGAGGCTATGGAATTGCAAAGTATTACCGAGGCTTGGTGCCTATCCTCTTCTGAAATGCATTCAGCAATGGCTTTTTTTTTTTTTTCTTTCAGGGGCCCATTAAGGAGCATCTGCCTACTGCCACACTACAAATAGCATGCATTTGGTCAACGACTTTATCTGTAGTGGTGTGCTGGGTGCCATGCTGGGGTTCTTAAGCTTCCCGATTAATGTTGTAAAAGCTCCAATACAGTCTCAGATTGGTGGGTCGTTCCAGCCTCTGCCCATGGTTTTTAAGACAATTTGGCTAGAAAGGGACAGGAAACTGATCAATCTTTTCAGAGGTGCCCATCTGAATTACCATTGCTCTCTCATATCCTGGGAAATAATCATTGCAACTTAGGAGTTTTTGTTAAAGACTGAATGACAAGGTCACTACATGAAATGTTATTCTCAACCAACTTTCTTGTTCTTCAAGAGAACGCAATGTGGTTTTGCTCCTAATTGGCTTAAATACAGGTTGGCGTCTGTCATTAAGTCTAGGCCATAATAAATTATGGACAAAGTGCTGACAAAAACAATAAAATGTTTTAATGGGCAGATGGCAGGGTTTTGGTTTGATCATTACTCAAGAGCTTTAGGCTGTTACCTGGTAACTAGCTGCATATCTGATGATCTTTTCAGGGCAGCTGTCAGCCAAGATAGATTCCTTTTCCTTCTGGAAGGGGCTGCTAGGCCTTCTGTATGGAAACAAAAGCATCAGCAGCCTGGGCACATGCTCCTATCCCAGGGCTTTCTCACCTCATGTATTGCCTCTTTGTTCTTAGGACCTCTTCATTAAACCCAAGCATTGCATGGTGGGCTGGAGCAGAGAGACGGAAGACAGCATCTAGACTGGATAGTTCCAGGAATTGTTGGAAGCTAAGTGCTGTTGAGATAGTCTTTATCCAAACTCTTTATTTAGATTTGATAGAACCGAGCAGCTAATGAGAGCTTCCACTTCACTGTTTAGCTTTGAACATTTTCTATTTAATTCTGAATGTGACTTTAAGCCCTTCCAGGATGTCCTTGTGCTTTCTTACTGAATTCCTTGCCAAAAGATAGGGTGAGCTAGTTAACTTCATCCTGGAAAGCCAGGCACTGTAAGACTACTGTTTTTGCTTGGCTTCTCTGTGCTACTGGTGCCAATGTAGCAGACCAGAGGGGGCATTGACCCTTGTGAGTAGTAACATGTCTGTCTATCCTGTTCTCTGGTACTAGACTTTAAAAAAGAAACACTTCCATAAAGTTAAAAAAACAAACAAACAAAGAAACACAACTAGCCGGGCGGTGGTGGCACATACCTTTAATCCTAGCACTCGGGAGGCAAAGGCCAGCCAGGTCTACAGAGCGAGATCCAGGAAAGGCACAAAGCTACGCAGAGACACCCTGTCTCAAAAAACAAAAACAAACAAACAAACAAAAAAAGAACTAGCCATATGGAGAAGAATGAACCAGACATGCATTTTTCCTGGTCTCATGCTTATAACATGGCAATTGTGAGCGTGACACCGTCCTGCTGTTACTAAAATACAGGGCTGTAGGACTATGTGCCTCCTTTACATCTCTAGCCATTTTGTGCCTCATCCTAACGTTGTCCATGTCCATTTCTGGCTACTCTTGTCACGCTATAATGTATTTTGTGAACTGAACTTGAGATCTACCTTTTATTTGTCTACCTTTGTCTTTGTAGCCTTATCATCTTGAAGCATTTATCTAATTATTCTTTACCAATAAAAACTTGGGCGTCAGACATCAGGGTAAGAACCTGAATGATCAGAGAAGTTGCTCTCTAAACTCCACCCCACTACTTCCTGTTTCTTGTCTCTCTATCTGTCCTCAGTCCTCCAAAACCTCTGTGGTTAGTTTTGGTCAGCTAGTAGCTGTCCTGGATCTTGCTCTGTAGACCAGGCTGTCCTCCAACTCACAGAGATCTGCCTGGCTCCGCCTCCGGAGTGCTGGGAATAAAGGCGTGAGCCACCGCTGCCTGGCTTCAAAGCAAATTTTAATGGCAGTCTTGGAAGTGTCAGAAAGTGATCATACAACATTGTCTAGAATATTCTTTGATTTTAATTGGTGCTCAGTTGTTACGATGCTCAAATTTTAGTGGCTGAATGAGTAAACTTATCAAAATAGCTAACCTTACCTTACCAGACATAGAGCAAGGTTTCCAGGTAAAATAAGCAGGACAGTCTTGGGGCACAATAGGGGAGGAAGAGGTGGAAGGAGCCTTGTGGGGACACAGTGCACTTCCAAAGTATCAGGGGCCAGCGAGAGGAATGTGCACTTCAGTGGCACAAGAGGACAAGAATGAGACTGAGAAGGAGGTCTCTTAAATGGCAGAAGGCTCCTCTTTTCAGTTAGCTTTTGGTTAGCATACAAGCAAATGGTGTCATCATGCCGTTTGCGTACAAACTTCAGTACACTCTGTCCTTACTCCCTCCCCTCTCTCCCATGTCTCCCCTCTCTGTTTTCGTGTACCTTCCTTCCTCTCCAAGTTCCCTTCTGTTTTAATTCTCCCCTCTCTGCCACATAATCTCTGCTCCTCTCATAGCCACCTCTTTATTTCCATGTCACACACATAGACATACATTTTGCATATAAGAGAAAACATGGTATTTATTTTTCTTTTTAGAATTTTAATAGATATTTTCAGTGAAAATGGATTTTTCTCCTATACAATACATCCTGACCACAGTTTCCCCTCCCTCCACTCCTCCCCTTCCCTTCTTCCCCAAATCCACACCCCCTCTGTCTCCCATTGGAAAAGAACAGGGCTCTCAGAGACAACCAAATACAACAAAACAAAACACAGTAAGGCAAGGCCAGGGCCCTCACACTGAGGCTGGCAAGGCAACCCAGTGGGAGAAAAAGAGTCCAGAGCAGGCAAAAGAGTCAGAGACACACCCGCTCCTACATTTAAGAGTCCCACAAAAACACTAAACACAACACCCAAAACATACACGCAGAAGACCTGGTGCAGAACCATTCATGTCTTGTGCTTGCAGCTTCCGTGTCTGTGAGCCTATATGATACCTACTTAGTAGATTCAGTGGGCCATGTTCTTTTGCTGTTCTCCATTCCTTCTGCCTCCTAGAATCCATCTGCTCCCTCAGATTCTCTGAGCTCTAGGGGAGGGACCTGATGGAAACCTCTGATTTAGACTCTCTCCACATAATGTCTGGCTGTGGGTCTCTGCACCCTTTTCCATCTGCTGCAGGAGGAAGCCTCTCTGATGAGGACTGAACAAGGCACCTATCTATGAGTATAGCATAGTATCATTAAGAATCATTTCTTTCTTTTTTTTTTTTTTTTTCCTTTTTTTAACCAGTCGTGTTTGATTCTAACCTAGATCTCTGGGCTATCCAATCTCTGGTCCCTGGCCATCCAAGCAGTGTACAGGATAGGTTCCCTCTCGTCCGGGTTGGGGTCCATGGTTTCTCTTTTGGTAGCTTTCAGACTACCTTCCTGCACCAAAGAGATTAGAATGTAGGGGTGAAGGCTCCCCCCAACATTCAATGAGCTGTGCGGATGTTATCCTTGGCAATAGGGCCTCACTGTCAGTTTGCAGAGAGAAGCCCTCTGGCCTAGCATCAGCCTGTGATATTTGGAGATCTCCACAGGACCCCCTTGGCCAACTCAAATGAATGCAACCCAGTCCTATCACTGTAAACCTTGCCTGGCTACAAGGAATGGCCAGTGGAGACTCCATATCCCCTATTACTAGGAATCCTCACTAGGATCACCCTCATAGATTTCAGGAAGTTTCCACTGCACTAGGTTTCCATACCACCCCCCAAATGCTCCCCAATTCCACTCATCTCTCTTCACACTTTCTCCTTTCCTCTTTTCTCCGCCCCTACCTGATCCCTCTGTACCTGCCCCCAGTAGACCTGTAAATTCTATTCTATTTCTCCTTCCAAGGGAGATCCATGCATACTTAACCCTTCTGAGTCTATGTATTACAGTTTTGTTATCATTTACATAACATCTAATGTCCACTAATACCATATTTGTCTTACTGGGTCTGAGTTACCTCACCCATATTTTCTAGTGCCATCCGTTTGTTTGTGAATTTCATTCCATTTTTTTAACAGCTGAGTAATAACTCCATTGTGCAAATGTACCACATTTTGTTTATTTATCAATTCTTCTGTTGAAGGACATCTAAGTTGTTTCTGGCTATTATGAATACAAGGAACACAGTTGAGCAAGTGTCCTTGTGGTAGGATGGAGTGTCCTTCGGGTATATGCCCAAGAACAGTATAGCTGGGTCTTGAGGTAGGTTGATTCCCAATTTTCTGAGAAACTTCCAAAGTGGCTGTACAAGTTTGCACTCCCATCAGCAATGGAGGAGTGTTCCCCTTGTTGCACATCCTTTCCAGCATGAGCTGTCACTTGTGTTATTGATCTTAGCCATTCTGACAGGTGTAAGATAGAATCTCAAAATAGTTTCGATGTGCATTTCTTTGATGGCTAAGTATGTTGAATATTTCTTTAAGTGTTTCTTAGCCATTTGAGAATCATCTCCTGGGAATTCTTTGCTTAGATCTGTACTCCATTTTATAATTGGATTATTATTAATTGTTTTTGGGATCTAGTAGAGGACGTGGAGTTGTTGAAAATCTTTTCCCCTTTTGTAGGTTGCTGTTTTGTTCTATTGACAGTCCTTTGCCTTTGCTTTTTCACTTAATTGAGGCCCCATTTATTAATTGTTGATGTTAGTGCCTGCCCTATGGGTGTTCTGTTTGGGAAGTTGTCTTCTGTGCCAATGTGTTCTTGGATATTCCCCACTTACTCTTCGACCAGGTTCAGCACATCTGATTTTATTTTGAGGCTTTTCATCCACTTGGACTTGAGTTTTGTGCAGGATGATAAATATGGATCTATTTGCATTCTTCTACATGCAGGCATCCAGTTTAACCAGCACCATTTTGTTGAAGACGCTATCTTTTTTTCCAGTATGTATTTCTGACTTCTTTATAAAAAAAAAAAAGTCAGGTATCCAGAGGTGTGTGGATTTATGTCTGGGTCTTCAATTCAATTCCATTAATCAACCTGTCTGTTTTTATACCAATGCCATGAAGGTTTTATTTTTTTATTTTTATTATTTTTTTAACTATGGCTCAGTAGTATAACTTAAAATTGAAAATGGTGAGAACTCCAACAGTTCTTTTATTGTTTAGGATTGTTTTAGTTATGTTGAATTTTTTTTTTGTTTTTCCATATAAAATTGAGAATTGTTTTTTCAGTGTCTGTAAAGAATTGTGTTGGAGTTTTGATGGGGATTGCATCAAATCTGTAGATTGCTTTTGGTAGAATGGCCGTTTTCACCATGTTAATCCTACCAACCCATGAGCATGGGAGATCTTTCCATCTTCTAATATCTCCTTCATTTCATTCTTCAGAGACTTGAAGGTTTTTTTTTTTGTTTTTGTTGTTTTTTTTTTTTTTTTTTTGTTTTTTTTTTTTTTTTTTGGCTTTTCAAGACAGGGTTTTTCTGTGTAGCTTTGGAACCTGTCCTGGAACTCGCTCTGTAGACCAGGCTGGCCTCGAACTCACAGAGATCCTCCTAACTCTGCCTGAGTGCTGGGATTAAAGGCATGTGCCACCACCGCCAAGCTAAGATCTGAAGTTTTTATCATACAAATCTTTCACTTGCTTGGGTAGAGTTACACCAAGATCTTACATATTATTTGATTCTGTTGTGAAAGATACTGTTTCCCTGATTTCTTCCATTTCATTTGTTATTTGTATATAGGAAGGCTACTGATTTTTTTAAATTGATCTTGCATCCAGCCACTTTGTTGAAAGTGTTTATCAGTTGTAGGAGTTCCTTGGTGGAATTTTTCTAGTAGTTATATGTACTGTCATATCATCTGCAACTAACAATACTTTGACTTCATCCTTTTTTTAATTTGTACCCACTTGCTCTCCTTCAGTTGTCTGATTGCTCTAGCTGGAACTTCAAGTACTATTTTGAATAGATATGGAAAGAGTAAACAATCTTATCTTGTTCTTGATTTTAGTGTAATTGCTTTGAATTTCTCTCCTTTTAATTTGATGTTGGCTGTCAGCTTGCTGTAAATTGCCTTTATTGTGTCTAGGTATGTCTCTTGCATCCCTAGTCTCTCCAGGACTTTAATCATAAAGAAGTGTTGGATTTTGTCAAAGGCCTTTTCTGCATCTACTGAGATGATTGTGTGTGTGTTTTTTTCTTTCAGTTTTTTTATATGGTGGATTATATTTACTGATTTTCATATATTGAACCATCCTTATATATCTGGGATGAAACCTACATGATCAGGGTGGATGATCTTTTTGATGTGTTCTTAGATTCAGTTTGCAAGTATTTTATTGAGCATTTTTGCAGTATTTGTTTTTCTGAGTCTGGCTTATTTCACTTAACATAATGGCCTTCGGTTCATTCATTTTCTTACAATGTCATAATTTTATTCTTATTTATAGTAATGTATAGAATATAAGAAGAACTAAAAAAATTAAACAAGAAAGCAAACAGCCCAGCTAACAAATGGGCCGAATTAATCAACATAAACAATTCAAAAAGTGAAATGCAAATGGCCAGTAAATATATGAAAACTATCCATCTCCATCATCGAAAGAGAAATGTAAACTGAAACTACATTGAAATTTCATTCGCCCAGTCAGAATGCCAGTCATTAAGAAAGCAATTACCACCAAGGATGGCAAGAAAATGGACTAAATGGGCTGTTGGTGGGAGTTCCACAACTTAGAAATCAGGATGAGGCTTCTCCAAAAATGAAAACACATTAACCATGTGATATAGCTAGGCCACTCCTGGGTATTTATTCAAAAGGCCCCAAGTCAACATATCACAGAGTTTTGCATGCTAATGTTTATTGTAGCATTATTAAGAATAGCTAATGAAGCCAACCGACGTGACCAGCAACAGAAGAATGTATAAAGTATATGTATATGTATATACATATGAGCTGTGGTGTAGATATATCCATTGGAGCTGGGCTCCTAACTATTGCTTGAGCTCTGCGTTGTATCCAGTTCGTATTTTGTGTGTGTGTGTGTGTGTGTGTGTGTGTGTGTGTGTGTGTGTGTGTGTGATGGTTTCCATTTGCTGTAAAAAGAAGCTTCCTTGATGAGGGATACACTTATCTGTGGATATAAGGATAAGATCTAGAAGGTAGTAAGGCATTATGCAGGTCTAGTAAAGTGGTGGTAGTAGATTCTCTTCTAAGGTTCATGATCGCACTAGCCCTGAAAAGCATGAGGCATCATTTCCACCCTGTTGAATGGGACTTCAGTCCAAATTGATACCTGTTGGTTACCAACATGTGAGTGCCCCTATTGCACATTTAGGTATATCTTGATCAGTAGTTTCTAAGTCTCTTGATTTGTTTAAAGGGGCTTATGAAAGCCCACTTAGAATGCTATTTTTTTTTTTTGAGACAGGATTTCTCTGTGTAGTTTTGGTGCCTGTCCTGGATCTCGCTCTGTAGACCAGGCTGGCCTTGAACTCACAGAGATCTGCCTGCCTCTGCTTCCTAAGTACTGGGATTAAAGGTGTATGCCACCACCACCTGGCCTTAGAATGCTATTTTTTTTGTGATGTTTCCTTAAATTAGAGATAGCAGGGAGGGTGTAGGCTTCTGCATGAATGTTACTGATGGTTTGTTTTTTTCTTTTGCTAGACACTTAAATATTTTTAGAGAGCTTTTCTCCCTTCTTTATAAATAGTGATGTTTTAAAATCTGCTGGAGATGAACTGCATTTTCTTTTTGTAGATTTTGTATCAGAGAAGTGCCTAGTGTATTAATATAGCAGAAATAAAATAGGAATACAGTGACTCCCCAGAGATACATATTTAAAACGTGGTACAAATGGTCCACAGTAATTCACAGTGAGCAAATTAACTGTAAAGAACAATTTATGCTGGCACTGGGCAGCTAAGAAAAAGCCCAAGACATTAATGAAGCTCACAGTCAGTGTGCAGTTTAGAAAAGTAATTCACAGGGGTTATGTTCCAAGAACCCAATGTTCCACAAACCTTGAATAGTAACAAATAGTAAATATGCTGTTTCCCCCATATATATGCACTGGTAATACAGTTTAATTTATGAATTGGGGACAGTAAGAGATAACAAATGATAACCAACAATAAGATAATTACAGCAACATATTATAATAGGACATATGAATCCATTTCTACTTACAAAAGATACTGTTCTGTATCTTCACCCATTCCTTACTCCGTCTCTTGCTGGTCCCCTTCCTCCCTTAAATAGTTCTATCTTCTGCTTTCATGATATCTGTATTCCATTATCTTCTCTTTTCCTCCTCTCTTTCCCTTTATACCTCTTCCCTCCGTTCTTAGCCCTTCCTACTTCCATGTCATATATATTTAAATATATATTTCACATATGAGAAAGTACATGCCCTGTATACCTTTCTCTGTCTGATTCCGTTCACTTCCCACAATGACTTCAGTTGCATCCACTTTCCTGTAAGCCTCATAATTTCACTCTTCTTTACAGCTGGATTAAATTTGATTATGCAAATGTGCTACATGTTCTTTACTCATTCATCTGTTGATAGACATCTGTATGTTACTTTTGTATGTTGGCTATTATGAATTTTATAGCAATAAACATGTATGCACATGCATCCTTGTGGTGTGTTGACTTCTAGTCCTTACGGTTCCCCAGCACTGTATAAAGTTTCCTCTTTCCCTATGTCCTTGCCCACTTTTTCAAGCATTTATCAGCTATTTTTATTTCCTCTCTTGAGAACTATCTATTTGATTCATTAGCCCACTTCTCAAGTAGTTGACTTGGGGGATGACTTGAAGCTATTTAATTGTTTTGAGTTCTTTGTGGATTCTTGGTGTTAATTCTCTCTTGGATGTTAGCTGGCAAAGATCCTCTCCTATCTGGTGGCTTTCCCCTCTCCAATGGAGGTCATAGAGGTTTCCTTTATTGTGCAAAGCTTTTTAAGTTTATGCAATCCAATTTGTGAACTCCTGAGTTTATTCCTTTTGGTAGTTCTTATCAGGAAATTTTCACCTGTGATACTCTTTTAAATGGTGGTCTGTTTCCCTCTAGCAATTTGAGTTTCAGGTCTTACGTTAAGGTCTTTGATCCAGTTTTTTAACTAAGTTTGTATAGCATGAGAAATATAGAACTGGTTTCCACCTTTTACACAGTCCATTTTCCCTGGGACTATTTGTTGAAAAGACTGTCTCCTCCCCCTCGCCCTGCCCGCCCCCAATGCATATTATTGACATCTTTGTCAATAATGAAGTGGTTGTGGGTATGTGAGTTTCTTTCGGGGTCCATTGGCTTACATGCCTGCTTTCGTGCCAATACTGTGTTATTTTTGTTACAATGGCTCTGTAGTATAGTTTGAGTTCAAAGTCTGTGATGTCACAATAGTCACGGTTCTCCGACCACTTCCCTCTCTGTACTACAATCGGGTCTGCATGAACTGTTCAGAATGAAGAAAACACAACAGACATGACAGTGTAAGGTAGTGTTGGGTCCGAGAATGGATCCCTACCACCTCCAGCCACTAGGATATGAAAGTGTCACAGCAGACACTCCTAGCTTGTCTGGCAGAGCATGAGTACAGACTGGGGGTTAAAGATGGGTGGTGCTGCACATCCTGTTGAAGTTGGTGATTTGATGGGATATATGCAAGAATACCTTATTATTAGAAGGTTATGAAGAATTCTTGGCCATACTGTGTATCAAGTACTCTCAAATGTGTGCAGTGTACTCTCAAATTCCTTGGAAAGTTAAATGGGTCCCTGGGTTTGAAGGATAAGCTTGTGTGTGTTATTACTTCTTTTCTATAAGTTTGAAATTATGTTCAAATGATAATATTTCAAATAGAAATGGTCTATAATGAGTCAAAGAAACAAAATATTCTCTGGGGGGAAAAGCTGGCAATAAATTTTCTGCTTGTCCTTTTTCTTTGAGCTATTGTTCAGAGGTGAGCAGTGAAGGTCAGAAAACTTCTGGACATAGAAAATTTGCTCTTTAAGACCTAACTGGGTTAGGCTGTAATACACCTGCTAGAGGATCAGGGCATCTCAGAACCCCAACTACATTCCAGTCATAACATCTCATTTCTTACTGTAGAAATCCCCCATTGTCATAACTGGATAATGCTGTAGCTTCATTTAGCTCTGGTCCAAGATTGCCTGAATGAAGTTCCTGCTAACTGCATTTTGCCTGAATGAAGTTCCTGCTAACTGCATTTTGGGAAACAGACCACTTCCTTTATAAAAAAAAGTGCACCTCAGGGCAGCAAAAACACACCACAGAGAAAACAAAACAGCTTTTCTCTTCTGTAAAAATGTATTTGGAGCTAAGGAGATAAGGGGCAGTTGGTGAAGTGTTTGTTGCACAACATGAGAAATGAAGGTCAATTATGCCCACATAAAAAAGCCTGGTGGATGGTTATAACCCTAGTTGTGGGAAGGCAAAGAATGGATAACTAGGGCTTAGAGTAGGGGCTATCCCAATAATGAGCTTCACCTGTTAAAGGACATAGTGAGACAAGTTCTGGACAATCGCGTGACCCTAATTAAAATAATAAGATACAGCGTGATTCAAAAAGACATCCAGCATTGACCTTTGGCCTACACACACACACACACACACACACACACACACACACACACACACACACACACA
>CABHPP010134829.1:0-15645 GCA_902168425.1 Peromyscus attwateri
AGGGCAGGAGGTGGGAGGACAGGGGAATTCATGGCTGATATGTAAAATTAAATTAAATTATAAAATAAAATTTAAAAAAAGAATTCCTCAACAAAGAGCCTGAGTACTGGGAAGGGTGGGGGTAAAGGGAGAAGAGGCTTACTGAGTTGAGAGAGATTTTGGCAAAAGCCAATAGAAGTTGAAAAAAAATTATATATTGTCTAGGATTTTATTGTAAACCTTTGCCAAGTATTAAAGTTAATTTTATATTGCATTTTATTGCTGTTATTTGAATATTATATTTCCCTGTAAAGTACGGACATTTTAAATTTTTCTGATTTATTTAAGTATTTGAAGTAAAACTTTATCATCTTTAGAATGCTCATTTTTAATATAAAGTTAATACAGTATTACCATCATTTGAAGCTTCTTATGACAACGTGTGCTCTTGTTTCTTATCTAAAACTTGGTAATTAGATATGATTCTTATAGTCTTTGTCCTTTCAAGTTAAAAAAATCAATGAAAACTGTAAATGCTTATTTTCTATATATTTCTAGTCTAAATGATAAGCAAAACATTCATTTGTATGAATATATTACAATTAGTTTTTAAGAATGTATTTATTATGCACCATTCGAATGTTCATATGTTTTTGTGTGTGTGTGTGTGTATGTGTGTATCAAGCACAACTGTATAGCAGCTGAGGAATTATACTTGGCTACTAACGTGGTGTTTACAGTACAGATTGAGTACTTTATGTGTTCTATTTACTCGTATATAAGGATGATACAGTTGTACAGAAACAAATGATTGGCCGAATTATTAAATTCATGACAACGCCTCTTCCAGTCACCCTGACTTTGCGTGGGTATAGCAGTACACACAAAGAATCAGGCAAATAATAAATAGACTTTTATTTTCTTTTGAATTTCACTATCTATTGACTTTCATGTATGACCTTATCAAAACTGTTAAGAAAGTTAATGATATATAACTTGTGTGTTACATGCTGTGGGGTTTATTTGATTATATATTCCCTAATATAATAGCTTTCCAGACTTCAAAGTTTGTTGATGTTTTAAAAACCAAAATTTGAAAATGCATATAGTGCTAGTCTTATTAAATTGTATGACACGCTTTGGGATCATCCATCACAAATACTGTTTTACAATGAATTAACAGGAAAACTAATTAACATGCTTCAGAAAATTCAAGATGCACATATTTTAATATTTGAATTTTATAAGCTACAGTAAGTGTCATATCTGGTATTGTCCCATAGATGTCCTCCCTAGGGTTGACATAACCCACTCCTGACTCAGTCCTAAACTTTATTAAACTGTCTTTCATGTCTCAGAAGACTATTCTGTGAGACACTTATTCCTAGTTTGATTTCAGAGCTTGAACCAACTCTCAGAATCGTTTCTCTTTGTGCTTTGCATTTGCTGACACTAGTTCTTTGCTGTTCTTTTTTACTTCATGGTTACTATTACAAAATCCCTTGGTTAGAGATTATGTTCAATTCCTTATTGTTTTAAAATTGGAAATAAATTTATTAGATAGTATATTCTGATCATGGTTTTCCCTCTCTCAACTCCTCCCAGACCCTCCTCACTTTCCCAACCACCCCTTTTTTCTCTCTCATTAGATTCAATAGACATCAAAACAAGAACCAAAAAAAAAAAAAAAAAAAAAAAAAAAAAAAAAACCAGAAAAGGAAAAACAAACACCCAAAGAAAACACACAAGAAATGCATACTACTAAAGAAACATTTATTTATGCAGAAATCCCATAAAAACATGAAATCAGACACCATAATATATAATCAGAAATACATAGTTATAGAAATACTTTTATTTACTCAGAAATTCAATAAAATATGAAATTAGAGACCGTAATATATAATCAAGATCTGTAAGGTTAAAAATATTTTCAAATAGAACATGAGACAAAGAACCTCCAAAAATGCCACTGAGCTAGTTTGTGTTGGCCATTTACTGCTGGGCATGGGTCCTGACCTTAAGTGTGGTTTGAATAACCAATGAGATTTCTTTGGAGAAAATTAATTTTCGTTTTGGGAGTGCTTATCAACTAGAGATAGCTTCTGCATTACGAATGGGGGTTTCTGTCCAATTCCCCACTCAGGTCTGGAAATCCAACTGGCTTAGACCCATGCAGGTCCTGTGCATGCTAACACAGGCTATGAGTTCATATGTGCAACAGTCCTGTTGTATCTAAGAGGCCTTGTTTCCTTAGAGTCTTATACCCACACTGACTCTTAAATCTTTCTACCTCCTCTTCTACAGAGTTCACTAAGCCCTGAGAGGAGTGATTTGATGAAGGCATCCTATTTAGGACTGAGTGTTCCAAATTTTCTCTCTGCACATTGTCCAATTGTGGATTGTCTTAGTCAGTGTTCTATTGTGAAATGTCACCACGACTAAGGCAACTCTTGTAAACACAAGAATGCATTTAAATGGGGTTTGCTTATACTTTCAGAGGCTTAATCTATTATTAGCATGGCATGGAACATGACAGCACTAACACCACAGGCAGACATGTTGCTGGAGAAATAATTGAGAGTTCTACTTCTGGATTCTCAGCAATGGAAAGAGAGAGATCCACTGGACCTGGGATCCAAAATGAAATCTTATTAATCCTTATGAAATCTCAAAGCCCTCCCCAGTGCCATACTTCCTCCAACAAAGCCATACCTTCTAATACTTCTAAGTATTACCACTCCTTGATGACTAACATATGAAATTTCAAACATATGAAATTATAGGGGCCATTCTTATTCAGACCACCACATGAGTTTTTGTATTTATTCCATCTTGTGCAAGAGGAAACTTCTCTGATGAGGATTGAGCAGGGTACTGATCTATGACTATAGTAGAATATCAATAGGAGTCATTTATTGCTATGTTCCTTAAGTAAAACAATAGTTTTACCCTAGGTCTGTGACCTATCTCGCCTCAGGTTCTTTACCATCTTAGCAGTGTTGAGCATGGGTTCCATCTCAAGGACTGTACCTTAAATTTAATCAGACAGTAGTTTGTTACTCCGACAACCTTTATGCCACTATTGCACCAATGTATCTTGCAGACAGATCACCAGAGTAGATAAAAAAAATTGTGGTTGGGTTAGTGTTTACCTTTCTCCTTTGGCATCATGCAGGGTACCTTCTAGCACAATGAATAAGAGTCAGTAGGAGTGAAGGCTCTAGGTAGGTACCAGCTCAGCTCAAATTCTCCATGTTAAATGAGTTATGTGGGTGTTGTCTTCAGTAATGAGGCCTTACTTTCAGGTTATCAAGAGCAACCAATAGCCTCAGCAATAGCCTGAGTTGTTTGAGAGTTTCTGTGAGGTTCCTTTACCAAGAACTCAATAATATATAACACATTCCTGGTGCTGGAGATTTCACTTGGGTGCAAGGGTTGTCTAGTGCGCCTTTGTCTTCCCCATTATTTGCATTCAGATTATTTTCTCATATATATATATATATATATATATATATATGAGAAAAATATATATATTAATTTTTTTTTTCAAAACAGGGTTTCTCTGTGTACTTTTGTGCCTTTCCTGGAACTCACTCTGTAGCCCAGGCTGGTCTCAAACTCACAGAGATCTGCCTGCCTCTGCCTCCCAAGTACTGGGATTAGAGGCGTGCATCAGTGCATCACCACTGTCGGCTTATATGTATATATTTTAAGAAGTATCTGCTGTAGTAGGTTTCCATTTGACCCCTCAATTTGCCCTCTTTATACTCCTTGCCTTAAACCCTGTTCACTACCCTGCTCCATTTAATCTTCCCTTGCCTCTGGTATGAAAACTACTTGATCATGGTGGATAATCTTTTTATATGTTCTTGGACTAGGTTTGAAGGGATTTTATTGAGAATTTTTACATCTATGTTCATAAGAGAAACGATTCTCTAAATTTTTCTCTTTTTGGGGTCTTTGTGTGAAGTTTTTCCTTCTGGTGACTTCTTTAGAGCTGAATTTGTAGATAGATGCTGCTTAAATTTAGTTTTATGTGGAATGTTTTTCTTTCTACATCTATTGTGATTGATAGTTTTTCTTTTGCATATAGAAGTCTAGGCTGGCATCTTTTTTCTCTTAGAATTTGGAGAACATATGTCCGGGCCCATCTGGCTTTTAGAGTCTCCGTTGAGGAATCAGGTGTTATTACAATGGGTTTGCCTTTATATGTTACTTGGTCATTTTCCTTTTCAGCTTTTAGTCTCTCTTTGTTCTGTATGGTTATTGTTTTGATTATTATGTGCCTAAGGGACTTTCCTTTCTGGTCTAGTCTACTTGGTGTTCTGTGTGCTTCTTGTACATTGATAAACATTTCCTTCTTAAGGTTAATGGAACTTTCTTCTATGATTTTGAGGATATCATCTATGAATTTGGCCTGGATTTCTTCCTCTTTATTTTCACTGTTCATAGACTTGGTCTTTTCATGGTATCCCAGATTTCCTGAATTTGCCTGGATTTTTTTCAGATTTAACAGTTTCTTTAACTTAGGTATCCATTTTTTCTACCTTGTCATTGACAACTGACATTTGCCCTTCCGTTCATCTGTTGGTAGTACTTTTCTCAGAGATTTGTTTGGCTTCCTAAGTTTTTCATTTCCAATTTTATCTTAGTTTGTGGGGTTTTTTTTAGTGTATCTCTTTCTTTGCTAATTTCTACTGTTGTGTCATAAATTTTCATTATTTTATTACACTGTATTTTCACAGACTTCATTACATTGCCTGGTAGAGGAGCTTCTGCAGGTTGGTGGGTGGTAGGGAGGACTAGAGGTAGGATAGGAGAAAAGGGAAATAATTCAGTGTATCCTCCTCACACCTTTGAGGTGGGGGTCCCCAGGGAATCACAGGTATGGTAGGAAGAGAATATCCTGTATGAAGGTGGCAGTAAGGCAATGAATCATCTGGAGAAACAGGGATGAAAGAACTAGAGGGACCCTCTGTCTGAATCAGGAGCTACAGTTTCTAATGACTGAAGTAGAAGAGGGAGGAGGGACACTTGTAAACATGTTGTTACTGGGCTGAGGGTTAGAATGAAGAGCTCTTAGCAGAAGACAAGGATGATGTGATTTACCAACCTGAGTCACTGCCAAGTATTGTCACTGGAAGTTCAGTGTAGAATGTGTTTCTAGGCTGACAGGAAGGAATGGAGGTGGTCTTAATGGGTCCATATGATGTAGGAATACTGAGGCCAACTGGAAGCAGAGTCCCCAGGGAATGGAGGTGGCAAGTGTTTTGCCAAGGGTTGGGGATGAGAATGAAAGAACTGTAGTGGTGGGAAAGAGAAAGAGGGATAATTTCCTACCAGATTCCAAGCTATTCTGGACTGTTAGTTCTGAGATACAGAGTTTAAACTTTATATTTAATTGGACTTTATGTCATGCTTAAGCCAATGATGTTTACTTGTAATTGAAAAGGGCTATTCAGATATGTCTCATTCTATAACCCTGTCTTTGATCATGACAGTTGATTCAGCTTCACTAAGTCAAATAGACTAAGATTTTGAGGGTGGATTGTTTCCCCTTGGTAAATGAATGGCATTGTCTTATGTATGTTAAGTAGATGTTAAGCAGGAAAAACCTAGTGCCTTTTGTCAAAAAGTACTTGAAATATATTCATCTGTCTATTATTTTCTGTAGAAAATATCAAAATCAAAATTATAGACTGCATCAATTGTTTCTAGATGAATCAAGGTCACATTCTGATCTCCAGCCCCCAGTTTAGGCCAGTTTTCTTTTTTTGGGTTTTTTTTTTTTTGAGACAGGGTTTCTCTGTGTAGCTTTGCACCTTTCCTGGAACTCGCTTTGGAGACCAGGCTGGCCTCGAACTCACAGCGATCCACCTGCCTCTGCCTCCCTCCCGAGTGCTGGGATTAAAGGCGTGCGTCACCACCGCCCGGCTAGGCCAGTTTTCAAAGTGTGTTCCTTCTCTCTGACAGCACATGCACATGCATAATAACCAAATTCTACATGTATAAACTCACACTTGTATGTATGACTCAGATTTATTGTAATATGTTTTTGAAAGATTTTTTTCAAGTTCTATTATGCAGTCCATGTCATCGATTTGTCTTTATTCATAAAGAGAACAAACAGTACACATTTTGATGTTATGTGATATTTCCCTCATGTAGAATCTAAATTAAGAATGCAGACTGAAGCATTAGATAAAACATGTAGTATCAAGGACAGTAACTGAGTCAGTTTATGCAAGATGGACTCATTGAATCAATAAAATAATGCAGTGTTTCTCAAATTCAGTACCACAGTGTCCCCATTATCAAGAAACTTAAACAACAAATTTTAAAACAAGCCAGTAGAACAGGTAATACTAATGAGTTAAAAAACTCTTAAAAGTGTAGTGAGTGGTTTTACAAATAAGCATTATTTTCCCAAAGGCATCCTGGCTACGCTAGGACACATGGAACCATACCAGTAAAGTCATAAGTAAAATATAATTATAACCTTTCCCCACTTCTCTTTCCTCCCTCCAGATCTTCTCATGCCCTCCTACCCTTACCACTTCTCAAATTAATGATCTCTTTTTCTTTCATTATTATTACTACATGTACTTATAAAAAGATAAATATATTCATACAACCCACTGAGTCCTTTTATTGCTGCTTATATGAATGTGATTCCAGGGCTGACCACTTAGTATTGCATAACTAAAATAGGAGGCCCTTTCTCAGTAGTCTCTGAGCAGTCATTAATTGCTTGTAGTTTGTTATCTAAGGGTCAGGCCCCTTGAGATTTCCCCCTTCCACATCAGCATGTCTATTAGTGTTGTCATTGTTTGGGTTTTGTTTTTTATTTGTTTTGACAGAGGATTGTTATGTTGCCTAAGACATCCAAAAGTTCTTGTCCTCCTTCCAGCCCTAAGATTCCAGTAAGGAATTCCCAATCCTGTCTCAATTATATATCTATTTTAAAAGTGCCTGTGGCATTTTAGAATTCTGCTTCAGTATTTATTAGATTTATGAGAAAATAAAATGAAAATGAAACATGATGCCTTTGAGCAGAATCCCTGGGCTAGGGGGCCTGACACAGAATTTATTAATTTATTCACTTGATTATTTGTTACTTACATACTGTGTTGGGCTGGAGAATAAAAACTTAGCTTTCTTTTCATGCTTGGAGACACAAGGTGCTCTACTACTGTGCTACAGCATCCTCCAAGCCCCAGACAGCATTTTTGAAACAATTTAAAATCCTTTTCACAGTACTGAAGGAATTTGATTGCATAATATGCAGCCATTAAGATCTTATTTTAAAAATGAGAGGAAACAACTGAAGAGAGTTAGTTCTAACCCTGGTGAGTTTTCAAATATTATGATACATGTGAGATACAGATATGATAAGAGGCACTCACATGAAAAGCCAGAAGTTCCTATGCACCTGAAAATGAGCATTGCTTCATTTAGCTATGATTACCTTGGAAAGGCATTTTGAAGCATGTGGTTTATGTAATGTACTACTGGCATTAAAGCCCTGTAATTTAGCTTACAAAACACTGGAACACAGAAGAACTTGAAAAGGGTTCCTAAAAACAAGAGCTCGTGATTGAAAGTCAGCGATGGGCAGTACTTGGCCTAACAAAGTTACTTGGAAATACTTGCCATGGGTAAAATGAAACTTAATATGCATTTGGTCCATGCTTCGTAATAATGCAAAAGATAGTGAGCACCTAGACATCTCCTCTTGATTGGTGCTATGTTACCAGTTGATCAGGAAAACTCACCTTAGGCTGAGGGTCATAGAGATGAGAGGATTTGGAAGAGGATGAGCTGCTTCTGAGGCAAAAGGAACAGTGTTGAATTCTGCTACTAATGGTGACACTGAGAGTCAAGAAGATGAAAAAACAATACTCTTTTTTTTATAAAATGGGGCAATAGTCATTGTTCCACTTGTTCACCAAGATGGAAAGGCCAATTATTCTAACAAGAAAGAGAATGAATCTGCACCCCTGCACAAAAGTCAAATAGAGATTGGCTCATGAAGAAGTCTTCAGTCAATTTCTAAACAACCTGAGAGACATCACAAATTTATGAGGGAAAACATCATACCATACCAAGCATCATAGGTGAAAGTACAGAAGAAAAGTTGCTGAAGAGACTGCAGTTTAATGACCAATTATGAGAATTAGGTGGAAATAGAGCTTTTTTTTTTTTTTTTCACTGCAGTGAAAAATAGGGTTGGGATGGGAAGAGTAAATAACTCCACAATAGAAGGTAAGTGACAGAAACTAATTTGGGGCCCAATAACTTACGAAAGCAGAGATAAAGAGGCATTGTGGTACAGGTCTGTAATCCCAGCATTCCTGAGGATGAAGGAGGATCAGGACTTTGAGGCCTGATAGTATCAAAAAAACAAAGCAAAAAGAAAAAAAAAGACTAACAAACATAAAAGACAGCTGACATTCTTTCCTTCCCTAATGGAATGTGAAGGTAGGTTTGTTTTTTTTTTTGTTTTTTTTTATTCTAATTTCAGATTCACATTCAGACAGTTTCTGCTGGGAAAAGTGAAAAGTAGCTTATTAATTTATTGTTCTTTTTTTATGAAAACTCTTACAACTGGAGTGAGATGGAATACTTATGTGGTGCTAATTTGCATTACCCTGATGGAAAAGGATTTGGGACACTTTTTTCACACATTTATACATTTTTATGTATTCTTTTGAGATGAGGCCATTGATTTCATTGGCCCATTTGATTTTGTTATGATTCTTTTGATTCTTTTAGGAATTCTAGATATTAAGTCCTTCCAATATATATAGCTGTAATTACTTTTCCCTATTATGTAGTTTGTATCTCCACTCTATTGTTTCCTTTGGTAGGCAGCTTTATAATTTCATGTATTTCTTTTATTTTCAGCTCTTGAGATTATTCCCTGTATTAATGGGGTCCTTGCAAAAAAAAATCTTTAACTGCCAATATCCTGCAGTATTTTTCACTTGGAGTTTAAGAGATTCAGTGCTTTACTAGTCTTACATTAAGGTGTTTGAACTCTTTTGAGTTGACTTTTCTTTGTAGGATCAAAGACAATTATCTAATTTCATTTATCTGCATGTTTTCCCAGTACTAGTGGTCAATACTTTCTTCTCTCTGATGTGTGTGTGTGTGTGTGTGTGTGTGTGTGTGTGTGTGTGTGTGTGTTTGTCAAAAAGCATATACATGGCTGTTCCTGTATGGGCTTATTTTAGAATCTTCATTCTCTCCCATTTGGTCATATGTTTTTTTTTTTTTTTTGTTTTTTTTTTTTTTGGTTTTTTTGAGGGGGGTGTTGTTGTTTGGGTATTTTTTTCCAGCACATGTGCCATATTTTTGGTACTATGACTCTGTGCTCTGTGGTATAGTTTGAAATAAGGTATTATAACATCTATAGCATTGCCCTTTCTGCTAAACATCACTTGGGCTACTAAGGATGTTTTAAGATTTTATGTGAGTTTTAGGATCATGTTTTCTCTTTCTACAAAGAATTTCATTTCAATTTTGACAAAAGTTATATTGAATTTTTAGACTACTTGGGAACTTAGAAAGTTTTTATAATTTTGAGTTTGCCAACTCCATGGTCATGGGGAAGTCTTTCCATTTACTAGATTCAACTTTGATTTATCTTTAGTGTATCAAAAGTTTCACTGTAATGGCCTTAAATCTCCTTGCTCAACTTTATTCCTGATATTCTATTAGTTTTTGAAGGAATTGTAAATGGAATTGTTTACCTTGATTTGCTAAAAGCATGCTCATTGTCTATATATAAAATATATTTTTTCCTAAAGTATTTACCAAACCTCAAAGTTTCTGATAAAATATTTTGGATGTTTTAAATATAGCGTGATATAATCTATAAAACAAATTCTAGCACTCCACAAAACTATGTAGAGAACGTGTATATATATCCTTGTCTTATTATTGATTTCAGAGGAAGTATTTCCAGATTTCATCCCATTTATTATATAGTATTGCCTGTAAGTTTGTCACATGTGGCAATAATTATCTGTTAATATGTTCCTATACATAGCTTTTTAAAAACTTTCATCAGGAAGGTATTTTGAACTTTGTCAAAGACCTTTTATGTATCTGTTGAGATGATCACATCATTTCTGAAGTAGTCTGTTTATGTGCTGCATTACCTTATTGATTTGCATACTTTAAACATGCTTATATGTCTGTAATGAAATATATTCGATTGCAGCATATAGTTTTAAAACTATTTCTCATTAAATTGGCAAATATTTCATTATTTGTATATATTCATTAGAAAAATGTTCTATAGTTTTTCTTTGATATATATTTACCTGGTTTTGGTATAGTGACATGAAATTGTGTAGAATGAATTTCTTAGCACACCTTCTACTCATATTTCAAAGAGTATATTAAATAGCATTAATGTAAATTTTTCTTTAAAGGTCTAGTAGAATTCAGTGATGCTTCCAGCTGATCTAGCTATCTTTTTTTTACGAGTAGTCTTTCTTACTGCTTCAATCTTGTAGCTATAAATATTCTCAATACTTATGGCTTCCTTGGTTCAATTTCAATACATCATATGTGTCCTCAGATTTATCTATTTTTTATAGTTTTATGGTATCACATATAGATTATAAATATTCCTTAATACTCAACTGAATTTCACTAGTATATGTTGGAAAGTCCTCTGTTTCATCTCTAATGTTATTGATATGAGTCCTCCATTTCCTTTTATTAATTTGACTAAGGGTTTATTGATATTTTTAACTTTTCAAATATTTTTGCTTTATTAATTCTTTGTATTCTTTCAGTCTAAATATGTTAATTTATGCCCTGATCTTTATTATTTCTTTCAGCCTACTATGCTGAGTTTGGTTTTGGCTTGTTCTTGTTTTTCTGTGACTTTATTTCTGTGGGTTATTTATTTGAGATCTCTCTGATACTTTTTTTTGTTTGTTTGTTTTTTTCGAGACAGGGTTTCTCTGTGTAGCTTTGCACCTTTCCTGGAACTCACTTGGTAGCCCATGCTGGCCTCAAACTCACAGAGATCCTACTGCCTCTGCCTCCCGAGTGCTGGGATTAAAGGCGTGCGCCACCACCGCCCGGCCCTCTCTCTGATTTTTTAACGTGAACATTTGTTACTATAAACTTCTCTGTTAGAATTTCCTTTCCTGTTTGTGAAATATTTAGGTAAGATATGATTTTATTTTTATATGACTCTTATGTGCTATACAGAGGTTTTTATCTGTATATTTCTATCTGGGGCTCTAAATGGTTGTTTAGCTTGTGAATTTCCAGGTTTGGGGAAATTTCCTGTCATAATTACATGGAATAAATTTTCACTGTTTTTAGTTCTCATCTCAGCTCTTGGATTTTTACTATGGATGGAACCTTGATAATTTCCCACCACCCCTAGTAACACAGACAAACCTATGCTCTACTTGCTTCACTGTGTTCTTTTTTGCTCCTTTGCACTTTTCAAATGCCCTATCACACTTTTTATAATACCAATATTTACCACATTTTTCTCTTTGGAATGGAGTTTATTCTTTTGTTATCTGAACTCGAAAGATTCACAGCATCACCCAGAGGCAGCTTGGAATCTGTCATCCTACCTTTCAAGTAAAAGCACAGATATTTTGTGGAGTCCCAAATCATGAGCTATTATTATAGAACTAACAAGAAATTCTTTTGCAGTAGAAAATGATACAGATGCAACCAGGCTTAGCAAATATATGGAATTTGGTATATTATTTATTTTGATGATAGTCATTGAAAATGGTTTGAGATGACATTTCAAATTATTTTGATGTATTTTTACATAATGATTAATCCTATGCACCATTTTCTTCTATCTAGGTAGCATTTATATTGCTTTTTTGAGATATCAGAAATGTAGCACCTTTGACAGCAAATAGAAATGTAAAATGCTAATCAAGTAGAACTCAATTGGATACAAATGTGTTCCCCAATAGGATATATGTAAATGTCATGAAATAATTGTGAATTGCCAAAACTAAGGGTAAGGCTGGTGATGTACTTGTCTTCACCAGAGTTTCCAGAAATGTCTATTCTACAACATAGAGGATAGATTCCTTATACAGCTATTAGGCCTGGAAACTGAAGAGTATTGATGTTACAAAATTCAGTTTTAGCCAGAAGGCTGCAATTTTCTCCCAGTGAGAAATAAGGGTGAACATTATCTAAAAAAGCCCCACTATAATCAATTATTTCTTATCATAGTCTTATGTCAATACAGTGAAGTGTCTGTTATAACAAGTTGCTTCTTTGGTGTTGTCATAGATGTATAAATTTAGGTTCAATATATTTTTGGTTTGAGAGGCAATTTATGTCAATTCCAGATTCTAATTAACATTAAGAATTATTCAAACTATTTTAAAGCTATAAATTTAATTTAATTTTTGCCAGTATCTTCAACAATTTTATAACTTAACCTCATGAGTTATCAAAACCATATCATTCAAGAAATATTAAACATAATATCCTAAAATAATGAACATCAGTACAAAAATGTAATTTTAAAGAAAGCACCAGCACTTAAACTAAGCTCCAGTATCTTTAGTCATATTAATATCATTGCTGCAAACTGAAATGACTTTATTTTGATGAGTCTTCCATAGTAGTCTATAAGGTTGTATGTATAGTGAAATATTGAAATAGGATATTTTCTTAGAAATTTCTCTAAATTTATTTAGGATAACATAAATCTTTGCAAAGGAATTTGAAACCATATTCCCTTTCTCCCTTTACTTGTAAAAACTATGCTGTGTCATTAACAATTGTATTAATTTTGAAAATAATAACTATGTAAAATATCCAAATATTTGTTTTCCCATTCATGGTGTTTATGGAAAAAGTTTGTGCATACTATTTTATGGTATTTCAGGTTTTTGGAATTCCTTTTTTATTTCTTCTTTTTATGTTAACTGGTCCAGGAGATAGATGATCTTCTGTCATGTACTTAGTAGTAATTTTGTTAAGAGTCTGGCTAATCTTTTTGTAACAATATGAAAATATGTTAGATGAGGAGTAAGGAGAACTGTATTTTTCAATAACAAACTGAATAATTCAAATAATTCTGATATCTTGGAATAACTTAATTTTAAGAATTGGAGTCCAAATTAATAAATCTGTACTAGTCCTTCACAATATTTCTTGCAGGAGAAAATATGGAAAACAAGCAGTTGCAAACAGAAAATTCAGACTCTGATGTAATATTTGTAAGAGCATATCAATTAGAAGGAAATAGATCTGAAACTCTGACTACATGTCCACCTACCACAAGTCAAAAGAGAATCAGTAACCTTGATTTTACAAAAAAAGAAGCATGTGATGGAGGTAAGTCACCTCTAAATTTACTGAATTGAGCGTTATGCTGGTCTCACTTTACAATATGTGTCTTCACAGAATCTTAGGGAAAATGAGTCAGATATTTTATAGAATTCAGTACTACCAGAGTAACAAAGCAGGTCGCAATTCCAGAGTTGAACTTTTTGTAGCTTCCTTCTACAATAAATGCCTTTTCAGTAGAATATACTCAGGAACTACCTGCAGTGCTTCTGTGAATTTGAACAGTTGAGTTTATTTTTGTTGTAAAATGGGATGAGGTGACCTCTCAGTACATATTGAAATGTCTTATGTTGTGGCTAATAATATTTGCCATTTTTCATAAGTTTAATTGCCATTGTTATTTTAAAAATTGGAGAGGTCAACATCCTCGATATTAACCAGACATGTTGAAAACGCCAATCAAGTGGATTCCAAAATGGGGAAGAAATGTGTTAGTACTGGAATAATTGTAAAATGGGACAACTCTAAGTAAGAATGTTGATGTTATACTCACCTGCAAAAGAAAGACTAGGTATATTGACAAATACCGGACAGTTCTCTCCAATGTAGTTATGTAGACCCCACAGTCAAAAATACTGATACTGAGAAATTCTGCTCTAACTTCACTACTTCTTATTCTATCACAATGTGAAATATGCATTATTATTAATATCAAAGACAACTAAATAGATTAGTTTGTTCTACGAACTCAAAAATCTTAGGAATATATATTGCATATCAGATCGATAACTAGATAGAAGGTATGTATGTGTAAAGCCATGCAGATAAACGAAACTATCAGAGTAAACTCAACAACTAATCTAGTTTGCAGTTTCTCTGCAAAGGGGCTCTTCAGGAAAATATTCTCTGCACACAACCAACAATAGGAAATTTATGGAGTTTTATATTATTATTATTATTGTTGTTGAAAATCATTTAGCCTACATTTCTTATATATTTCTCTGTTAGGTAATGGTATTGCCTACCTTTTAAAACATATCTCTGCCACTTTTGTATGCCTTCTTTTTGAAAATTCAGACATGTAACATTTTCAATAGCATAAAGTAATGGTAAAAAACTGAAAAACTCTATAATCAAGTGGATCTGAACTGAAAATAGCCGAATCTGTTCTTGCAGAATAGTTCTTAATATTTTGGAGACAATTGTGAATAATCACAACCAAAGGAAAAAGAATGTTCTAGTGAGATGATGACAATTCACTAGTTTTGTTTCTTAAAACTAGTCATCTGAGTCAAAAGTTTCAGTTTTGTAAAATAAAGTGCTCTAATCACACATAGTACTATTTTTTCTTCCATTATGTATGAGGAGTAATATTAACAAAAGGCCTAAAAGTTTGTTCTTGAACATGACCTCACATACATCCAAAGAAGATTGTACTATAATATTTGAGTTGTTCCACAATGCCCTTACCTGCATTTATATGTTATGTTTAACCTAATGATTTAGAGTAATAAGTAATTCATCTAAATTCAAAATTCTTGTAGCATTAAGATTTACTCAAACTATTTGAAATCTTTACAGATGGTTGTGCTTTGCCAGTGTCTACAATATTCATAACTTAAAATAATCCTGAATATTTAAGACCATAACATAAAAAGAATGCTATAGATTAATGAAAAATTGAGAATAATGCACTTTAGCTAAAAATTAGCAGTTGACATTGACTGCAGTACACTTGTTTGGTCATATTAATCACTTTATTGTGAATTGTAAGAAATTTTTTGGCATACTTTCCACAATGTTAGATAACTTTATGTAAATGGTAAAATGCTAAGAGATTTCATACTGATTCCTTTTATATTTTCTCAAAATTTATGCAGTCTTTTAAAATGAATTTAAAATGTTTTGTTGTTAAAAAATTAGACTGTATAGTTTGAGAAATAGTCTATAAACATGAAATCTGTATATAATACGTAGAAAATTTACACTTTTCTTTTGAGAGTTGCTTCTGAAGCAACATTTCAGGACATTATTTTATAGCAGATCTGATTATTTGAGGCTTTTTCTTGCCTTCTCCCATTTGTGGGTACCCATGGAAAAGGCCATTTGTATTTTTTACAAGGGGTAATTCTACTAGAGAACAGCTCTTTTCATTAAAACAATCTGAAAGTATGACAAAAAGTGAAAAAAATAGAGACAACAAATTTGGGACATGAAGATTGTGATTAAAGCAATTCGACCAAAAGAGATGTCCACAGAGTGAAAAGTGTTAAGTTTACAAAATGAAATCAATTCCCATGGAATGAGAATTTGTCATTTATATGGAATTTTATAAGACGTAATTTGTAATCC
>CABHPP010134829.1:15745-70387 GCA_902168425.1 Peromyscus attwateri
GAGGAGGAGGAGGAGGAGGAGGAGGAGGAGGAGGAGGAGGAGGGAGGAGAAGAAGAAGAAGAAGAGAGGTCCCCAAATTGTTGATTGATAGAATTAAATTTAAGTGACTTCAAGATTGACTGATTTAAATGTTTTATAAATTTTGGTGATGCATGGCATAAGACTTCTGAATATCTTATCACAAATGTGAATGAGCTGTAGGTTTAATTACATACAATTAAATGCCAAGAATTCAATAAGTTGCAAATGAGGAAACTTTTTAAAGTTTCTACAACAAAGAACATCTTCTCAGTAGAAAATTCTCTGATACAACTATTCAACACAATTATAGGAAATGGCATATTTGTGTAGTATCCAGTAAACATAGCTTGAAATGACATTTTAGTGTAGTTTTGATATGTATTTCCTCAATGTTTGAAATTATTTATTGTTTTTAATATGCTAGTTGCTCTGTATATTTCTTCTTCTGAGAATTCATAAATGCAGGATCTTCAAAAGAAAATCCAAATGTTGCATACCCTTAATAAGTCTCAGTTGAGAACAATTATTTCCCTCCCTAGTGGGCATATCACGTTTTAAAATAGTTATGGGTTGACACAATTGAGAGTGGGATTACAGTAATAAATATCTCAGGGATAAAATAACATCCCAGTAATGAGACTCTAGGAGTGCTTGCTACCAAATGTCATTTGACATACAAGATGGCTTCCAAATAATGCCACTTGGCCTCCAAAATCAATAGTGATTATATAGAGAAACCTTGCTCTAACCTCCTGATGGCTGTTTCTCTTCCAGTGAGAAATAAGAAACTTTACAATCTAACAAAAGTTAAGTAAAATTCTTTGGTCCTTGAACATGTTTTTATATACATATAGTTGTCAGGTCCAAGGGGAATCCCAATTCTTCAAAAGGCTATGGCAATCCCCAAATGACAGTCCCTTGGCTCTGCTGAAGCTGGACAATAAAAGTTTGCTGGTGAAGAAATAAAAGCCTATAGTTGACATTCCTCTGGAACAAGTAAAATGTGTTTCTGTCAGTCAGAAAGTCCTACTTCCCTTGGTATATACATGTGGTTACATATCAAAGCCAAAAACCAAATTCCAGGCTCTTCTGGTCCCTAGTAACATATACTTTTTATGAATACCAAAACCCCTACACTACCCTGCTGGCACTTCTCATCTACCCCTCTAATCCTCCAATATGTTAGTTCCCAGGCTATTCTAGCTAACCAGCCCTCTTTCTTCCTCAATAACTTATAACTTACAGGACTATCCCACCATTTTTTGCTATTTTCTCTGGTCCAAAGTGAGAGCCCTGGCGTTCACCTGATGCCTCTGACTGTTCTCTCTTTCATATCTGCCCACTCCCCAATCATGCAGTGGTCACTTCAGTGGTTTCTTCACTGTGCACTCACTTACACTAGTCTATTATAATATTTGGATTTTAACAAGATCTTATATGTAGTACAATGGATCAATATACTCATTTGCTCTGATTTATAATTTCAGGCTAACTCAAAATCCTGGTAACAATATGAGTCATTCATATTATTTTGAATCAAAAACATTTTTTTCATTTGCCAATTTCTTCAATAGACTTATACTTCAAATAATCCCATGTATTATCAAGGTACATCATTCAAGAACCTAGAAATAAAAATATAAATTAATGAAAATCAGATAAAATTGGAATTTGAACTAAAGCACTAGTATTGAATTTTAATTGCAATGTATTTGCTTGATCATGTCAATATTTTTACCATGGACTAAAAGAAATTAATTTTTGATAACTCCTAAGGGGAATATTTAAAAATACATCTTCTGCTTTTCTCTTAGATGTCCCTAAATTTATCTAGGAAAATGTTAAGCTTTCTACTATGAATTTGAACAATCCCTTTCTTAGTTTTAAGTCTAGATTGTGTTGTTGGCAAATGTACTGATTCTAAAAATATTGAATCTTCATGAAATGTCTAACTCTTCAGGCTCCTCTTCATATGGTTTATTTTTGTTTACTGAAACTGGATTATTCTCTCATACAATACATCCCAGCCAATTTCCTGTCTATCATTTCCTTCTAGCTCTCCCCACCACATCCCCCTCTCTTCCGGATACACTCCCCATTCATTTCCCTTCAGAAATGAACAGGCCTTTAAGAGACAACAAGCAAGCACAACAGAATCGGTTACAATAAAACAAGGCAAAACCCTCCTATTGAAGCTTGGCAAGGAAACCCAATAGGTGGAAAAGAGGCCCATGAACAGGCAACGAAAACCTCAGAGACATATCTGCTCCCACTGTTAGGATTCTCACAAAATCACCAAGTTAACAGTCATAAAATACACTCAGAGGACCTGGTGCATGTGGTTTATAAATCAAATGTTTTGAGAAATATTTTATGATGGGTCTGATACTTAGAATTCCTTCCTACTTCTTTCCCTTTTGTGATATCAGGTGAAGACGACCCTTTGCATAATATGCTTAGCTGTGGTATTGCTAGTTACCAGTCAACTGCTTTTCAACCATATGTTGTTATGGAAGAAGAAAAAAGAGAATGCCAATCTTGGACGGGAACATCTCTGAGCGAGTCACAATTTCATACTTTCATGGAAGGAGATAGTGTTAATGATAATTATGAGAATCCAGATCTAAAACATGACCATTTGTATTTTGCAAGACTTCTTGGAGAAGAAAATATGCAGAACAATGAGAGGCAAGTGGAGAGTGAACAATCAAAGTCTATGTTTAACAGTCCTCGCACATCAGAAGCAAATGCAACCAACACACTGATGGCAGTTCCGTCTACCGGAAGTCGGACACGAAAAAGACGCAGGAGCCAACAAAATGGGAGAGAAAGACCACGGATGGAAAGTAAGTTGTATAAAATGACATGATTGTTCTATTGGTAAGGAAAGGTTTTACTGTAGATATGAGAGACAGAGCAGCTAGAGGCGTTTGGAACAGTACAAACAGACAGAGAAAGAAGTAGAGAGAACATAGCCAGCACACTGGACATGGCCAAGGCTATCTAAGAGATGGAAAAATAGCATGGGATAGGAAGTAGAAAAAGCAAGGTGAGAATAGCAGGAGCACAGAAGAGGGAGAAAACCACATTAGAAGGAATATCAGTAGATGGGGGAGGGAACCACCAGGAAACTGGTGTTGGGGCTTTGAAATGGACTTGTGAGTAGGGACTGGGGTAGCCTGAAGGCTAGCCTGGACCTTGATATGCTGACTGAAGAGCCATATAAACCTTTTGTTAGAGGTATAGGAAGTTACTCCTTTAGTAGTCAGGGAACTGGCTTCCCAAATTTCTGAGATATGCTGGCTTTTGTCAACCTGCCAGAAATCCCCCTATAGTTCAGGTTGGGTTCATTTCTCGATATTTTGACTGACTTTTGGAGTTTGCAGACTTGAAATTTCCTTTTGACCTGATGCAAGTCACCACCAGATTCACACAGTAAAATGTTATGTCATTTTTTTTTTCAATTTCTTCACCAAAGAATGTGTTCCAGGCAATTGTGTCTATCTGAGGAGACACTTCTAATCTTGAGAAATAATTGTGAGCCGTTGAAGCTAAGTTTAGGCACCATGATATTACTTATATACTGTGAAACAACCAACAATGCTTCTAGTTTCACAAAATGCAAAGGAAACTGCCCCAGTGAAATTATCTTAGCATAAATTCAGTAATGCTGATGTTGAAAAAATATTCTAACCGTAGAACTTATATTTCTCTCAGAGTATGAAATATGGGTTATTACTACCTTGCCAAGGGTCTGGATAAGTGAGACAGTTGATTAGCTTGATCTGTTTGGAAGGCACCCAGGCAGTGGGACCGGGTTCTATCCTCAGTGTATGAGCTGGCTGTTTGGAACCTGGGGCTTATACAGGGACAAGTGGCTTAGCCTGGGAGGAGGGTACTAGACCTGCTTGGATTGAATCTACCAGGTTGAACTCAATCCTCAGGGGAGTCTTTGCCCTGGAGGAGATGGGAATGGGGGGTGGACTTGGCGAGAGGTGGGGGTGGGGGAGGGGGGAGAACAAGGGAATCCGTGGCTGATATGTAAAATTAAATTAAATTATAAAATAAATTTAAAAAACTCTTTTCACCAGGAAAATGGTATTATATGAATCCAATAGAGCATACAAGAATGCCTTAGGTTCTTCTGAATACCCTGTTATATACTATATTAGGTCCAATATATCGATTTGGTGTTACAGGCAATTTTTTTCAACTCAAAATCATCAAAACTGAAAGAAGCACATGGAAAATACCTCAGATATGTCTTTGAACTTGCCTTCATCCTATTAGTATTTTGTTTCAATGTTAATGAGATGTATTACTCATTGACATACCTCTTGTCTTTCCTATGGGTTAGTCATTAAAAGTGAAAAAAAAATCTGATGACTGTCTTAGATTATTCCTGTGCTGAAATACCATGACCAAAAGTAAATAGGGGTGAATAGGTTTATTTCATCTTATAAAATACTTTTTTATGTTTACCACTTACATTCTTATAAGCTTATCAATTGTTATCAACCACTTCCCCTTCATTTCTCCCTCATAATACAACTTGAAAAGGATAAAAATTTCTGTAGTGCCTTATATAAGTTAATTATATGAGCTTTAAGTGTTAATTCATTATGACAAAATGTGTGTTAAAAAGACTTATCAAAAAAAAGAGGCATATTCAAGTGATTTTAAATCTATATAAACCTTACTTCATTTTTCAGGACCTACAGTAGTCATATACTAAGAAGATAACACATATTTTCAAAATCATGTTAGACAGTAGCCTAGAAGTAACTCCACGGGATAATGAAAATTACATAATAATATGAATTGAATTATGAAACTTGTACTGAATCTTACCTAGAGTCCTATACATTACTTCACCATATTAGAATCTTGACTCTAAGACATAAGAAAGTAGCATTTGACATGACTTCTGCAATAAAATATTACAAAGAAACCCCTTATAGTCTTCTTTGTGCTGTCTGTCTCACAGAGGGTGTGGTTAATAAGCTATGCAGTGCAATTTATAACTATATGTGTCTTTCAGTCACTAAGTAGTGGAAAAGGCTGTCAGCTCTCTTTCTCTGGCATAACATAGGCCCTAGAATCTTTGAACAATTGCTTCTGCTCATCACTTTGCTGAGGAGCTAGTGAATCTCACTCTAGCATGGCTCAGACTATATTTCCACCAAGTGAAACACTGAACTATTGTCATTCAGCATTTTCTTTCCAAGTAGAATTATTCTGTATGTTATGACGTAGAGAACAGTTCCATGGCACTTGCCTTAGTTTCCCATGGTGGGCTGTGTAGAAAGGAAACTTTTTTCTTTGTCTCTGGATTCACCTAATATTGAATCAGTAGTAGTCTGTTTTTTTTTTTTATTTTACAAGCTTAAATTTTTTCTTAGAACTTCGTGCATACATATACTTGTATTTACATCATTTCTCTTTTTCACTCTACCCTGAAACTACACCTATATATTCCTGACTCCTTCTCATATTCATGACTCCTCATATATATATATATATATATATATATATATATATATACATATACATATATATGAACTACAGAATAAATATATTGTTGCTCATATATACATGTATATATGACTTGATACTTTTGATTGTGGATTGGATGACCTATGAGTGGGTTCTCACCCGTGGAAGAAACTATCCACACCCTTTCAACATTCATTGATTGCCTATAGCTCTTCATCTAGGGGTGGGATATTATCAGGATTATCCTATCCCCATTGGCGTGAGGATGCATCTTGTTTAAACAGCCATATTGAAAATGACTTCCTGCAGCTATTCTCATAAAATAGTGAAAACAAAGATTTTTCTTGGCACCTTTCGATTTCCTATTTCATTGAACTTCAAATCTTTATAGTGATATGTTCAGGGTTCATTGTGTGTTTTAATTCTGTTTTATTTCCTGTGATTTTTTTTTACTTTGGTCTTTACTCCTCTCTCTGCTAATATAGCCACCACAGGGGCTCTTCTGTCTTCACTCCCTCTCCCCTGAAAATTTTCTGTTATTTAGTATATTGTGAACATTTTCTGAGACTCATTGCTCATCTTGATCTCCATCTCCAAACCTCTCAGTTGTAATCACTTTCACACTTGAAGTAGCTTCAATTGGCAATGAGCCTATCAGAATGAATTCTTCACTTTTCTTTTTTAGTTTCTTTTTCAGTTTTTTTCTGCCATCACTAACCTTATTGGCTAGCTTCCCCCTCCTCCCAGTTATCCCCCAGTTAGTGCCTTTAAACTATACCAGTCCTTGATTGGGCATGATCTACCACCCTCTTTGTTCATTTTTATTACTTTTTTTATAAGCAAAATTTCAAAACACTGTTATATGCTGACTTTTTGTTTTGGAGTTCCTTTCTGATCTTTTTTTGTTTGATAGTCACAGTTATAGACAATCAATTTTAGGATGTGCCTAGTGATATTTTTTTAAGAGTCTGGCTAACCTCTTTTTTATATTATTAAAATATGGCAGATAATGAACCAAGAGAACCCCAATCTTGGACAGAAACACTTCACATTAATTCAAACAGTCCCAGTATAAGTAGAGAGTAAGTGTTAACTTGTATGATACAAGCTTGATTGCATGAACACAGTTGTTTGTGTTTTTCTGCAGGAGAACATATGAAAAATAACCAGAAGCAAATACAATCTGAATCAACGTTTAAAAGACCAGGTGTATCAAAAGAACACAAATGTGAAGTATTACGGTTGTATAACAGTTCTCAGAATAGAACAAGAAGGAGGGGCCCAGGACTTCCAAAAGCCAACAACTGGATGGAATGTCAGTGTCCTTTGAATTCTCTGAATTCAGTACTTTGGAGATTTCTTCATAATTTATTATCTAAGTCTTTTGAGCATCTTACAGTAAATGAGTCTGTGATATTTTCTAGTAATTAGCAGCATAAACATTTACTCAACATATAAGAATCTGAGTTGCAAACTATAGGTCTTTTTTAGGCTTTTCCAGTGGGAATATGATCAGACCATTATAAACAATATGGTTCTACAGGAGTGAACCTCTGCTGTCGAATGTCATTCTGTATGCTGTGAATGTGTATTGCTCTGATTGCTCTGTGTTGTTGATAAGTAAAATGCTGATTGGCCAATAGCCAGGTAAGAAGTATAGGTGGGATAAGCAGACAAAGAGAATTCTGAGAAGAGGAAGGCTGAGTTAGGAGACACTTTTAGTCACCACCAGAAGAAGCAAGATGTAAAATACTGGTAAGCTGCAAGCCATGTGGCAAAGTATAGATTTATAGACATAGGTTAATTTAAGATGTAAGAGCTAGCTAGGGAGAAGCCTGAGCCATTTGCCATATAGTTTAAAAATAATATAAGCGTCTGTGAGTTTATGTGTGTCTGAGCAGCTGCAGGACTGAGCAAGGCACAGGGAAACTTCCAACTACAAACCTCTATTATTTTTTTTTCTGAGACAGGGTTTCTCTGTGTAGCTTTGCGCCTTTCCTGGAACTCACTCCGTAGTCCAGGCTGGCCTCAGGAACTCACAGAGATCCGCCTGCCTCTGCCTCCCGAGTGCTGGGATTAAAGGTGTGCTGCCACCACCGCCCGGCTATTTTGTTTTTTCTTGATTATAAATTATAAACTGTATGCTATTGTAATTAGTAATAGTGGTAGTAATCTATTGTAAGTCAGGAAGAGAGCATCCCAGTGTAATTTTGCTATGCACTTACATTCCTGATGGCAAATGATATTAACAATTTTTCCATGTATTTGTTGGCCACTTGTATTTCTTCTTTTGAGAAGTCATACAAAAGAAAATCTATATCAACAAATGAAACTTTGCATAATTCTGTTCCCCTCCCCAGGGAGATCTATTAATATCTGCAAAACAATTTTGGTTGTGATAATGAGTAGTATCTGAGGTTATGTTAATTCTATCAAGTATGACAAGGTCAAGAATGGTGTCAATCATCTTATAAACAAAAGGAATGCCACCCAATAATCCAGATGCCCTCAATATAGTTGGTGCTTCACTAAAAATGCTACTCAGAACTAAGAATTAATGTTTCTCTCCCAGGGTGCAAGCCCACTAATGATTTATTTTCTTAAGATGGCTTCTTATATTTCCAGTGAAAGCTTGCAACCCATGAGTCTAGAAATAAAGTTACAGACTAATAAATATTAGAAGATAAGCAAATTTTAACTTTGATATGAGTGTTGTATCTTGAGTAGAACCTTTCTTTGAGACTGCACAGATTGCTCAGCAGTTAAGGTCAGCTTGTATTCTTCCAAAGGACCTGGGTATCTCACAACTACCTATGACTCTAGATCCAGGGGATCTGAACACTGGTAGTTCCAACAGCCATCTGCACAGATGTGGCATACACTCACATAGACAAATACACACATGCATAACATAAGCAAAACTTTTAAAAAATATTTTTTAAAGCTTTGAGAATTATTTTTGGTTGTATTGGTATCTTGATTAAATGCCTCTCCATGGTGATATATGAGATTCTGAAAAATTGAACAGAAGTGCCCTCTGATTCACTTAAAATTTCCAAAAATTTGCCCAGAATAAGTTATTTCAAATGCAGTTTTGAAATCCTCTTGCCTTTCCTTGTAAATTTAGGTTTTTATTCTTTGCAAAAGTATTGATTCTATGTGAAATATGAATCAAATTAAGATTAAATATCTGAATCTTTAGGTTCTTCTTTTCTTTTCTTTTTTTTTTTGCAACAGTGTCAAGGCAGCATTTGGTATAGTTTTGACTGTTCTTATCTGATTATCTTCCACTTTATGTTTACAGGTGAAACAAAGACATTGGATGTTGTGCCTCAAGGTAATTCTGAACGAGACCACGTTACCTCCATTCAACAATCTGAAAATAGGACAAAAAGTCAGTGTGGGTTTTGGACAACAAAATATCAGGGTAAAACAAACAATGATGATATCATTGGAGGGATGGGATTGACCTTTAATAATGAGAACTCAAACCCACAAAATGACCTTGTATTCCTTTCAGGATTTAGCTTTCATGACAGTAATAGAAATGGCCAGGAGCAAGTGCATCATCAACAACCTGAGTCCACATGTGTAATTCCCTTTACACCAGAAGAAGATACCACTGAAATTTTAATGGAAGACCCATTTACTAGAGATAGAAGAAATACCAGAAGTGAGAGTCCAGAAGTTCTGATAGTTGGAGAAATGACTGAAAGTAGACCACCTCAACCTATTCACCAGGTGGCTTTAGTAAAACGTCATCATCATGTATCACCTGAAACTTTTCCACATCTTAACATGCATGAACCTTTGCCTAGTGGTAGGCCAGTTTTTCCACTGAACATATCTGAGTTGCAAAGAAGGCATTCTTTCACATCTTCTGCAACAAGAAAATACACAGTCTGCTCTGCTCATAGAGGTCAGTCTACATCTGTAACACCAGCTAACTTTATCAGTGTGGAAATTAATAAAAACGAACACACAAACATCTTTTCATGTTCTAATCAGGGAGGTATGCAGAATTCTGAAATAATTTCTGTTGCTCAAACTTCAAATACTGGTTTAGAGTTTCCTTTAGCTACAGTTCCTTATGGAACATCAGGACAAACCCTGACACAAATGCTTGAGGTAGAACATAATTGCCCTGAGATCGTTTTAGAGGCCCGTGACTCATCTTCAAGTCAAAATAATAGAAGAGTTCATTCTGGTGAAAGTAGTATTTCTAGTTTTGTTTCTAGTTCTTTTTCACATTCTACCAGCAGTTCTACAATTTCTTCATTACATTCGCTGTCAACACCACGTCAACCGTTTTTGCAAATTCCTATTGTTTTGGAAACCACTGTTGCAAGGGATGAAAATTTACCAGCTACTTTTCAAATTAATGAAGACAATAATGAACCAACTTTATCTCCTCACCCACCCTATGAGGCCAGGCAAGAAACACAAGTTGCAGGCCGAGAAGAATCTGATGATAGTGATTCTTGGCCATTTTTGCCTAATTTTGCCAACTTCAATGATATTCATAATAACCATCCTAAAGGACTTACCAAGGAACAGATTAATAGTTTACCAATAAGAGCTTTTTGTGAAAATGATAGATTAAATATCTGCACTATTTGTATTACAGAATACACAGAGAGCAGTAGAATTCGCATTCTACCTTGCTCTCATGAATATCATGATGAATGCATTGATAATTGGCTACCTGAAAAATCTAACTGTCCTATTTGTCGTAGACAAATAATCAATCCTCCTGATGATACAGAAATTCCATTTTGAGTTTTTGGCCTCAGACAAATAAATTGTTATAATGATGAATGAACAATTGTCACTTGTTGTCTTAATTTGTGTTTCTATTGATTTGAAAAGCATAATGACCAAAAAGCAGCATTGGCAAAAAGGGTTTATTTGGCATGCACATCCACCCACAGAAGAGAAGGCAGGAACTCAAGGCAGGAACCTGGAGCTGTGAGCTGATGCAAAGAACATGGAGGGGTGTTCCTTACTGGCTTGCTCCTCATACAACCTTTTTTCTTATGCAAACAATAATGTGCTGGACTCACCCCCATTAATCACCAATTAAGAAATACCTTACAGGGTAGCCTTCCTGCAACCCAGTTTTGTGGAATCATCTTCTCATTTGAGGTTCCCTCCTCACATATGACTCTAGCTTGTGCCAAGTTGACAAAAACTAGACATCAAAATTTATGCGTTGTCAACTTGACACACAAACACCATCACATAGACATACCATTCCGTTTCTTGTTGCCTCCTAAAGGTCAATATTAATATTATAATATATGGTATATTACAAACTTATAAAGTCCCATAGTCTTTCTTTATAAATTGAAATGCTTTAAAAGCCCAGCCTCTTAAAAAAATCTAATGTCTCTGTAAAACTCCAAAATCTCTTTAAATGTTTAAAGTATCTCAATGTGGGCTCTCTTAAAATCCAAATAAGTAAAATATTTTTTTTATTTCACAATCATATCAGAGCAAAACCAAAACCATTAATATACTCTTCAGTAGAAGTCATTTAGGATTCACTCAAGACCATCTGAGCTACTCTAAAGAGCTCGACATAACATGTACAACTTGTCCCATAGGATCAGGCCAGCTCTACTTCATTGCTGCTACTCTCCATCGTGGTCATTGCATGGTTCTGACATCTCCAGAATTCTGGGATTTCCTGCTGCAACTGGGCTGCACTTTCACCAATTGCCTCTCCTGGGCATTCCTTATATTGCCAGGTCTCAACTTCTCTCCATGACCCCTTTAATCCTGAGGCTTCAACTGTCACTGAGGCTACACCTTTTCCAATGGCTTCTCCTATCTTCTCACAGTGCCAAGCCTCAGCTCTTCTCCAAGACCCATTCATGCCTTCAAAACCAGTACCACCTTGGAGACTCTTGCAGTTGACAAGTTTGACTACCAATATATGGTAGAACCTTAGCTGCCTTTAGAACATAGCTTCTGTGTGCTGACACAGAGGAAACACTTCCCAGAAGATTTCAACTTAATGATGCTGGTCTCTTTGTAATCACTGTTAATTTCTCATCTCCAGCTGACCAGCATCAATTATCCCATTAAAGCAACAGTTTCACTTCAGTAGACCTGGTAACTTTTTAATTACAGGTGACTCCAGCTTGAGATGACCAGACCCTACAAATTCCTAACACAAAATATCACAAAATGGCCCAATAGAGGCTTTGCTTTCCTCTGAAACTTTACAGACCATGCCTTATATTGTCTGAATTGTTCTCAACATGCTTATCTTCTAACATTCTACAGAATTCTACGGACCCCACAGCACTCCCAAAGCTCGAAAGTCCTTCTGCAATCCTTCCAAAAAAATGGTCAGGTCTATTGAAGCTATACCTCACTTATGGTACTAAGTATTAGTATTATTATCTATCTATCTGTATTAGTTTGTATTTATATTGCTATGATAAAACACCATGATAAAAATTAGCTTAGGGAAGAAAGGGTTTATTTGGCTTACATATCATGGGTCACAATCCATTGAGAGAAAACAAGATATGAACTCAAATAAATCAGGAACCTAGAGAAGGAAGCTAATGCAGAGACCATGGAGGAGTGTGACTTACTGCCTTGTTCTCACCTTTCTCAGCCTCCTTTCTAATAGAACCCAGGACCAGCAGCCAGAAGAGTCTTCAACCAAAATGGGCTAGGCACTTCTCTATCAATCGCTAATTTAAAAAATATGCTGCAGTCTTTCCTACAGTCTGGTCTTATGGAGTCATTTTTGCAAGTGAGATTCCCTGTTCTCTGATGACTCCAGTTTGTGTGAAATTGATATAAGAACTAGTCAGCACACTTGATTGATATTGTAAATCCCTGATACGAGTCACTGGGCCCAGAGGAATGATTTGCTTTCCCCAGTATTTGTTTCAGAATGAAAATAATTATTTTATGTATCTTATCTTACAGAAAAGTCTAATTTCACACTGGGACAGGTCATTGGATTTGGAAATGAGCTTAAAATTTATCCCAGGTGGTGATGTTCCTGATTCAAGGAAGTAGTATTTTAACAATGGTGTAATAAGTTTCAGATATATCCTAAAAGTTTTATATAATAAGATGTGTCTCAGGGACTTTATAGCCTTGGCCAGTATTGTGTGTGTTCAAAAATGTAGCAAGCAATAACAAAATTAAGAATTAATGCAAGAACTTAATAGAATCATCCACATTAACATGGTGTTACTATCACAACTTATTAAAAATATTAGCATACTTGTCTTTATATCTGATATTCCAGCAGTTTTTCCCACCCCTTCACACCTTAGATTTTTTTTTTATTAAATGCTGAGTGTCCACATTTATTTCAAACAGTTTTTACTGGTAAACAGTAATAATATAGCTTTCATAGGGTTAGAATTTTAGTACTTTACAAGGGAATTTATTTTTATTTATATTATTTTTTATTTTAATTTTTTTTCATTTTACATACCAACCACAGTTCCCCCTCCCTCCACTCCTCCTGCTCTCCCCCCATCCACTACTCAGAGAGGGAAAAACTGCCCATGGGGAGTCAACAAAGTTTGGCACATCAAGTTAAGGTAGGACCAAGCCCTTTCCCCCTACATCAAGTTTGAACAAGCAATCCCAACATAGAGAATGAACTTCAAATAGACAGTTCATTCAGCAGGGATAAATCCTGGTCCCACTGCCAGGGGCCCCACAAATAGACCAAGCCAAACAACTGTCACCCACATTCAGAGGGCCTAGTTCAAGCACTGCAGGTTCCCCAGCCATCAGTCCAGAGTACTTGAGCTACCACTAGCTTGGGTCAGCTATCTTTGGGTTTCTATATCATGACCTTGATACCCACTGGTCATGCAATCCCTCCTCCTTCTCTTCAACTGGACTCCAGGTTCTCAGCCCAGTGCCTATATGTGTATCTCTGTATCTGCTTCCATCAGTCACTGGATGAAAGCTCTATGACAATTAGGTTGGTCACCAATCTGATTACCGGGAAAGACCAGTTCAGGAACCCTTTCCACTATTGCTAGGGGACTTATCTGGGATCATCCTTGTGGATTCCTGGTAATTTCCATAGTACCAGGTTTCTCTCTAACCCCATAATGGCTCCCTCTACAAGATATCACTGTTATTCCTCTCTATCCTTCCCCATACTTGACCATCCCATTCCCTCAATTTCTCATCCCCTATCCCTGTCCCATTTCGCCTTCCCAGTTTCCCCAGGAGATCTTATCTATTCCCCCTCCCAGGGTGATTCACACAAGCCCTTCTTAGCATCACACTTGTTACATAGTTTCTCTGGGGTTGTGGATTGTAGGCTGGTTATCCTTTATTTTATAGCTAATATCCACTTATGAGTGAGTATATGCCATGTTTGTCTTTCTGAGTCTAGGTTACCTCAGGATGATTATTTTTATGTTCCCATCTGCCTGCAAATTTCATGATTCATTGTGGTTTTTTTTCTTCTGAGTAACATAACTGTGAAGATATACCACATTTTCTTTATTCATTCCTCAGTTGAGGATCATCTAGGTTGTTTCCAGGTATGGCTATTATGAATAATGCTGATATGAACATAGTTGAGGAAGTGTCCTTGTGGTATAACTGAGCGTCCTTTGGGTATTTGCCCAAGAGTGGTATTGCCAAGTTTTGAGGTAGATTAATTCTCAGTTTTCAAAGAAACTGCCATAGTGATTCATAAAGTGGTTTTACAAGTTTAAACTCCCACCAGCAATGGAGGAGTGATCCCCTTATTTCACATCCACTCCAACATAATCTCTTCTCAGTGCTTTTGATCTTAGCCATTCTAACATGTGTAAGATGGTATCTCAGAGTCATTTTGATTTGCATTTCCCTGATGGCTAAGAATCTTGAACAATTCTTTAAGTGTATCTCAGCCATTTGAGATTTTTCTGTTGATAATTCTCCTAGAATAAACCACTTCTCAGAGCAATTAAATAACCAAATGTCTATTGCAAAAGAACCATACTTCTCGGGGTGATAGAACACCTGTAGCAGAGAGAACAGGAAATTCAGGAGAAATCATAAAGCAATTTTTGATAAATTTCTATAAATGAACAAAGACCAAAATTAAAAATATGAATAAATAACATTCTCTTGGAAGGTCTGGTAGACATAGGTGTGAATGTTACAATAATTGCACCAGAATTTTGGCATCCAAATCGACCTCTTCAGTAGGTAAATGTTCAGATGTTAGGGATTGGAACATTATCTCAAGTGAAACAGAGTGCAAGATGGCTCAGATGTATAGGGCCAGAAGGACAGAGAAGAAAATTAAAGCCATATGTGGCTAATATAGCTATGAATTTATGGGGCTGTGTGTAGCTAGAGTTTTCGTGCCTGGCCCACAGTCAGGATAAATCTCTTTCACCTGCCAGTCCCACAGCCGCTCAGACCCAACCAAGGAAACACAGACACTTCTATTGCTTATAAACTGTATGGCCGTGGCAGGCTTCTTGCTAACTGTCCTTATATCTTAAGTTATCCATTTCCATAAATCTATACCTTGCCACATGACTCGTGGCTTACCGGCATCTTTACATGCTGCTTGTCCTGGCGGTTGCTGGCAGGCAGGCTCGCCATCTCCTTCTGCCTTCCTGCTCTTTTAATTCTCTCTGTTAGTCCCGCCTATACTTCCTGCCTAGCCACTGGCCAATCAGTGCTTTATTAGCAACACATTTGCCATACAGAACATCCCACAGCAGCTGTGAGCTATTACAACAATGAAATACCCAGATTAACATTCCTACAACCTCAGAAACCATAAACTAACACGTTTCTGAGAGAAATATTAGGAGATATTAAAAAGAGCAGTCACTAGCCATCCAGATTGTACAAGAACAGGGCACAACAACTGCTGTTCTTTCAAAGACAGCAATAGCTATACCTTGAAAATGGTTAACAGACAAGCCTGTATGGGTTCAGCAATGGCCTTTAACAACAGAGAAACTGTAAGCTTTAGAAGAGCTGGTAGAAGAGCAGTTAAATACTCAGCATATTGAAAAATCAACCAGCCCTTGGAATTCAACTGTATTTGTTATTAAAAAGAAATCTGGTAAATGCAGAATGGTAACAGGCCTAAGAGCAATTAACAAAGTAATTCAGCCAATGGGCTCTCTACAATCTGGAATTCCTTTGCCTATTTTATTACCTAAAGGATGACCTCTTGTAGTTAGTGATTTAAAACTCTTTCTTCTCAATACCCTTACAAGAAAAAGACAGAGAAAGTTTTGCCTTCACAGTGCCTACTTATAATAATTCTCAACGAGTTAAGAGATATCAATGGAGGGTTCTCCCACAGGGAATGTTAAATAGCCCAACTCTGTGCCAATATTTTATATGACAGCCATTGGAAGTAATATGTAAACAATTTCCAAAATCTATAATTTATCATTACATGGATGGTATTTTACTAGCTGATTCAAAGGCAGATAACTTAGAAAGAATGTTTGAAGAAGTAAAGAAAAGTTTGTCTCATTGGGGGTTACAAATTGTTCCTAAAAAGATACAAAGAGGAGATTCTATTAATTATTTAGGATATAAATAGGTCTACAAAAAATTAGATCCCAAATTGTGCAAATTAGGAGAGATTGAGCATAGACTCTTAATGACTTTCAAAGATTATTCAGAGACATATCCCATCTATGAACTGTTGTTGGGGTAAAAAATAATGAACTGAGTAATTTGTTCAAAACCTTAGATAGTGACATGGACTTAAACAGTCCAAGAGAATTATCAGCTGAATCTGAGAGAGAATTGGCCTTGGTGGAAAAGAAAGTACAGGAATGACATGTAGATCATGCGGATCCAAACCTTGAATGCATTTTGGTTATTTTACCCTCCAAGCATTATCTTACAGGAATTTTAATTCAAAGGTAAGATATTATATTGGAATAGATACTTCTACCAAATAAACAGAGTAAAATATCAAAAACTTATGTGGAAAAGATCTATGATTTGATTTTCAAAGGAAAATTGGGACTTTGTCATTTAGCAGGAATAGTAGACCCAGCAGAAATTGTAGTACCTTTAATGAAAAATAAAACTGAAAAATTTGGGGTAGAAAGTGAACCTTGGCAAAGAGCTTGCAGTAATTTTTTGGGGAAAGATTAACAGCAAATATCCCAAAAGCAATAGAATTCAACTTATGAAGAGAGATGATTGCATTCTGTACTGTATTGTACAGGAAACACCCAGATGTGGAGCCCTTACATTTTATACAGATGCAAACAAACAAGGAAAGGCTGGTTACAAGTCAGAAAATTTAAGTAAAGTGGTTCAAAGTCCTTATAATTCAGTTCAAAAATTGGAATTGCATGCTATTCTGTTGGTATTAATGAATTTTTCAGAACCTTTCAATAGTTACTGACTCTCAGTATGCTGAAAGAGTGCTATTACATACTGAGACTGCAGAATTTATCCCTGAGGAGTCAGAATTAACTTCACTATTTATTCAGTTACAAGATATAATCAAGAATAGGAAGCATCCCTTATATGTAACTCACACCTGATTCCATACATGTCTGCCAGGCCCTCTAGCACAAGGTAATGACAAGATTGATAAACTATTGATAGGAAATGTGCTGGAGTCCTCAGAATTTCATAAAAAAGATCATGTCAATAGTAAAGATTTAAAAAGGGATTTTTCCATAACCTGGCAACAAGTGAAGGAAATTATAAGGAAATGCCCTACTTGTTCTTTTTATAATCAGACTCCATTACCAGCAGGATGTAACCCAAAGGGTACTCAGAGGAATGAAATCTGGCAGATGGACATGTTTCACTTTTCAGAATTTAGAAAATTAGACAGATTGGGAACAGGTAAGGCCCCATCTCTGGCCATCTCTGGATTGGACAGACCAGGTCCCTAGACCCTAGGCCCTGGGGACACATGCTGTGCCCCTATCTCAAACCATTGGAACCCAAGGGACTGGCCAGCTGCCCCTTCCCCTGCCCCCTCACAAAGAAAACAGCCCCCTTGACAACAGTGAAAACCGGAGACATAAGCACACCCTTCACCAATTGGGAACAGGTAAGACCTCATCTCCAGGCTTGGCAGACCAGGTCCCTAGCCCCTAGACCCCAGAGACACGTCCTGGGACTCTCCCCCAAGCCATTGGAGCCCCAGAGACTGGCCAGCTGCCTCTTCCCCCACCCCCTCACCAAGAAAACTGTCCCCTGCAACAACAGTAAAAACCAGAGTCACAAGCCCAAACTGCACCAATTGGAAACAGGTAAGGCCCCATCTCTGGACTGGGCAGACCAGATCCCTACCCCCTAGGCCCCGGGAGCACATCCTGTGTCCCTCCCCCAAGGCATTGAAGCCCCAGGGACCTGCCAGCTGCCTCTTACCCCAATCCCTCACCAAGAAAACAGCTCCCTGTGACATCAGTGAAAAACAGAAGCCCAACCTGCACCTATTGGAAACAGCAGATTGGACCAAGAGCCTGGATTTACCAAGAGTTCCCATTAGACCAAGAATATCAACTGGACCAAAAGAGGCTCCCTCAGACACAGACAGCACTTGCACAAAGTGGGGGAAGAGATGGGTAGATGCCAGTGCAAAAATACAGTCAACAATAAAGACTAATATGGCACCATCAGAACCTAGTGTTACTACATCAGCAGGACCCGAACATCCCAAAGCAGAAGAAGCAGAAGAAATAGATCTTAAAAATGACCTTAAGAATATGATAGAGGCTTTTGAAGAGGAAATAAAAACTACCGTTAAAGAAATTGAAGAAAAGACAAACAAAAAAATTAGAAGAAATCAATAAATACCTTAAAGAAAGCCAGGAAAAAACAATTAAACAGGTGAATGAAACAGTCCAAGATTTGAAAACTGAAATAGAGGCAATAAAGAAGAAAAAAACTGAGGGAAGGCTGGAAATGAAAAATCGGAGTAAACAAACAGGAACTATAGATGCAAGCATAACCAACAGAATGCAAGAGATGGAAGAGAGATTCTCTGGCACTGAAGATACAATAGAGGAAATAGATTCATCAGTCAAAGAAAACACTAAAGAAAAAAACAGTCTTAACACAAAACATCCAGAAATTTGGGACACTATGAAAAGACCAAACCTAAGAATAATAGGGATAGAAGAAGGAGAAGAATACCAACTCAAAGGCACAGGAAATATATTCAACAAAATCATAGACATTAACTTTCCCAACTTAAAGAAGGAAATGCCTATGAAAGTATAAGAAGCTAACAGAACACCAAATAGACTAGATCCAAAGAAGGGCCCCTCACCACATAATAATCAAACCATTAAAATACAGAATAATGTAAAAAATATTAAGAGCTGCAAAGGAAAAAGGCCAAGTAACATATAAAGACAGACCAATAAGAATAACACCTGACTTCTCAATGGAGACTCTGAAAGCCAGAAGGTCCTGGATAGATTTTATGCAGATACTAAGAGATCATGGATGTCAACCCAGACTATTATATCCAGCAAAACTCTCAATCACCACAGATGGAATAAACAAAATATTCCATGATAAAAACCAGATTTAAACAATACCTATCCACAAATCCAGCCCTACAGAAAGCACTAGAAGGAAAAATCCAACCTAATGAAATTAGAAACATCCATGAATACAGGCAATAGATAATTCCACACCAACAAATACAAAAGAAGAGAAACACACAACACTACAAACAAAAAATAACAGGAATTAACAATCACTGGTCATTAATAACCATTTATATCAATGGTCTCAATTAGCCTATAAAAAGACACAGGCTGGCAGAATGGATACAAAAACAGGATCCATCCTTCTACTGCATACAAGAAACACACCTCAACTTTAAAGACAGACACTACCTCAGAGTAAAAGGCTGGGAAAAAACTTTCCAGTCAAATGGATTTAAGAAGTAAGCTGGTGTTGCTATCCTAATATCTAATAAAATAGACTTCAAACTAAAATCAGGCAAAAGAGATTGGGAAGGACATTACATACTTATCAAAGGGAAAATCCACCAAGATGAAGTCTCAATTCTGAACATTTATGCCCCAAATACAAGGGCACCCACATTTGTGAAAGAAACATCATTAAAGCTGAAATTGCACATCAAACCCCACACACTAGTAGTGAGAGATCTCAACATGCCACTCTCACCAGTGGATAGATCTGCCAGACTGAAACTTAACAGAGAAATAAAGTACTTAACTGATGTTATGACTCAAATAGACTTAATAGATATCTACAGAACATTCCACTCTAACAAAAAAGAATATACCTTCTCAACACCCCATGAAACCTTCTCTAAAATTGACTACATGCTGGGTCACAAAGCAAATCTCAACAGATACAAAAAATTGGAATAACCTCCTATATTTTATCAGACCACCATGGCTTAAAGTTAGATTTCAACAAAAACAAAATTTACAGAAAACCTACTGTCTCATGGAAAGTGAAGAATGCCCAAATGAATCACAAATGGGTCAAGGAAGAAATAAATAAAGAAATGAAAGATTTCCTAGAATTCAATGAAAATGAAAGTACAACATACCCAAACTTATGGGACACTATGAAAGCAGTACTAAGAGGAAAATTCATAACACTAAATGCCCACATAAAGAAGATGGAGAAATCTCTCACTAGTGATTTAATAGCACACCTGAAAACTCTAGAACAAAAAGAAGCAAACTGGACCAGGAGGAATTGATGCCAGGAAATAATCAAATTGAAGTCTGAAATCAATGAAACAATGAAAGAGAACAATACAAAGAATCAATAAAACAAAGAGTTGGTTGATTGAGAAAATCAACAAGATAGACAAGCCCTTATACAAATTAACCAAAAGGCAGAGAGAGAACATCAAAATCAGAAATGAAAAGGGAGACATAACAACAGACAATGAGGAAATCCAGAGAATCATCAGGTCATGCTTCAAAAACCTGTACTCCACAAAATTGGAAAATGTGAAAGAAATGGACAATTTTCTGGATAGGTACCACATACCAAAGTTAAATCAAGACCAGATAAAATATTTAAATAGGCCAATAACCCATAAAGAAATAGAAATAGTCATTAAAAGTCATCCAACCAAAAAAAGTCCAGGACCATCTGGCTTCAGTGCAGAATTCTACCAGAATTTCAAAGAAGAGCTATTTCCAATACTCTTCAAATTGTTCCACACAATAGAAACAGAAGTGTGGGAGCCCGTTCTCGGGTTCCTCGTGGTGTTACCCAGCAGGTCCGCATAGAGGATAGTTAGGACCATGGGCCTGAGTGCAGGTGTCTGAGATGGTCTGCACTTGGCTGTGCTGGAGGGGGAGATCTTTTGCTCCACCCCCTTGGCATCTCTATAAATACCCTGGGGCAGAGACAGTCAGGGTCCCTTGGAATAGGTTCCAGGTCCTCTCGAGGCTATCCTTTATTTTCTATCTGTTTATCTCTGCAAGATTCTCCTCAATATATCCTTCTATCTAATATTTCCTGCTGCTCATACTCAAGAAAACTCTGGGGAGCTGTGGGGTTGGTGGGTAAATGCCCCACAGAATGGCACCATGAACAGGGACTAAAGAAAAAATGGGGACTAAAAAAAGGGGGGGACTAAAGACAAATGAACAAGGACTAAAGACAAAGTAATAGGGACCAAAGATAAAGGAAAATAATAGTGTTATTACAGAGTTTTTGGCGAAAGTGTTGAGTCAGCCCTGCCAGTGGAAAGGCATGCTGGTGTTATGGAAAATATATATTTTATATATATATATATTGAGGGGCAGGGGTTTTATCCTCGAGAGAAAAGGAAAACGGACTGGAAGGATGTCCGATGCTGCAGCGCAATTCTCTTCTGTCAAAATTTTCTATCTTCTATCCCTTTCTCAATTTCTATCTGTGAAAAATAAGCATAAGGCATAGTGTAATATAGTGTCGGAAAAACTTAGAAATGTAAGATTGTGTAGAAAAAACATTTAAGTAAGGCAACTAGACCGAAAAACTCTTCAATTTTCTAACTTTGGGGGCTATGAATGCAAATTGGGAGAAAAAATCTTTCTTTGGGCTTTACGGGTAGTAAAAAAGCTCTTCTTTGAGCTTATGGGGAAGAAAAAGTTTCCTGTGGAAGCTTTTGTCCTGGGGACAGCTGAAATGCTAAGTCCAAGCAGCAGGAGAAAGTGTTTTCTCCCTGAGGCAAAAATGCGGGTATAAAAAGCCAAAGTTTAAAGTTCAGAAGTTTTGGGAAAAGTTGGTCTTTCTCTCTTGGGGGGGGGAAGTCTCTCTTAGACTATAAACCTCTTCTTGGAAAATTTGGGGGAAAACTCTCTCTAAAAAGCCTTAATCTTTCTCAAAAGCTCTCAAACTTAAAAACTAAAGCCTTTAACTTTCTCACTCAGAAGGACAAAAATTAGAATCACCTGAAGATATTAGTATGGGGACCACCTGTGATTAGCTCTAAGGGAAAACAACAAACTTCTTAAGACAGCACAACCTCTCTTAGTTCTTTCAAGCTTTAAAAATCCTCCCTGCAATACAGGAGGCAGGGATGGAGTTCCTAAAAACCTCTCTTCATGCTAGTAAGACAGTGGGTCAGAGTACCTTGAGGGAAACGCTTGAGAGAGTGTGGGTGAAGAGCCACAAAGAGCCCAAAAGGGCAGGAAACTTTACCTGAGAAAAACAAAAAAGCCAAGCTTTTCAGTTATGCCCAGCTGAGGCATCAAAGGTTTTGTTTCTGAGTGAGCGGTTCAGAATGAAAAGGTGCTCCTAATCTTCCTAATGCAAAGATCCCCTGAAGCATTGTATCCTCTCTTCTGAGCAAAAACCCAAAGGTGACTGGCCAGCGTCTCTGAGTTGGAGTGCATTTCTGGGATACTAGGGTTCCTGCAGTTGTAAACTTCCTGGAGCACACAGCTGAGGCAGGAAGGTGCAGGACCCAGGGGAAGATTGCTAATGAACAAACAAAGCTAAAGTCAGTGGGAACAGCACAGTTGTCCACTTTTCTACAAGTCCCGGGTTGATAGGTCCACAGCTGCAAAAAGAAATCTGAGAAAAAGCTTTCCTATCAGAGTAAGGACCTTTCTGGAAAAACAGTAAAGCTGAACTGTGTCTGAAGCAGTTGTGCTGCTGAGTCAGAACACTGTCTGGGGAAAGAGCCCAGCCAGGGCAGAACAGAACTATCCAGGAGTACAGCTTTCTTTTCTGTCAGAGAAAGTATCTCTTTGAGAAAAGCTTTGTTTCAACTGACTCAGATGAGATGAGAGAGTGTAGCCCTAAGGGGTGATTGCCTCTGGCATAAGCTCTGTCCTTTAGCACCCAGACAACCAAATGCAACCCACTGGGGGACTGGGCCAGGTGAAGGCCTGATGAGGCAAAACACCTGTCCTAATGTGAGCTTAGATATGGCAAAAACCTCCCTTGCTAAGCTTGATTTATGAACACAAACCTCAGACCCCGAAAAACAGAAACGGACTAAAGCCCCTATCTTTAGAAACAAAAAGCTGTCGCTGTGGCATTGGGAAATGTTTCTGGGGTAGAGGGGAAAACTGAGACCAAACTGGGTACTGTCTGGGAGAAAGACCCTGGAGAAACAGAAGGGACAGATTCCTCCCCAGAAAATGCATGACCTGAAAAAGCTGCTAGAATTTGCGGCAGATTCAGGGGGAGAAAAAAAAGCCCCTACCTCCAAAGGCAGCTAGCAGAGGTACAGAGCCACAGATAGCTGAAGCTCTGCATCTGGGGGTGGAAAGGAACAAGCAAAATGAGAATAAAATCAGTGGGAGAAAATGTCTCCGAAGAAGCTATGGAAAAGCTCTGTTGTAAATGTTTGTTTTTCACTGACTGGCTAAAACAAACACAAGCCCCGAGGAAAGTTGCTATCAGAAATGCCAGCCTCAATGCCAGCTAATGGGGCAGGTGCGGTTCTGATCCGGGGCCAGTGTCAAATGAAGGAGAGACACCTGTTAAAGCCAGCTGAGGAGAGACCAGAAACCTCCCAATGTGCCATAGCTGAAAATGTAAAATGCTGGTTCAAATCTCCCGTTGCAAAAGCAAAAAACTTTGTTCAAACCTCCCGGGCAAGACTTTGTAAGCAAGTCTGGTAAAAGAGAACCTGTTGACTCTCAGACCCGAAAAGACTATGGGAAATGAAGTCCATAAGCTTGCTTGCTACAAAGGACTGATATAAGAGGAATGTATTCTGGGAAATGTAGTATTTCAGCTAAAGATGGTGATACTGTCCAAAAACTTTTCAGCTCAGAATGAAGTTTCTTCTCAAAGCAATGCTAGAAAGCTTAATCTTACCTCTTGAGAACTCAGATCAGACAAAAAGCTACCTTTAAGAGCAAACAAGCCACTTTAAAATCCTTAAGAAAGCAAGAGAAAGCAGTTTATACACTGAACCTTGTTTTAGATATGAAGAAACTTATGGGAAAATAAAGTTCTTTGCCTTTTGAACAAACAGCTGGCAATGAATGATTACTTTGAAAATCTAATAAGGAGACAAGGAAACAGGCATTCAAAAATGACTGCTTTATAGATGGGAAACTTCAGAAAAGCTGTCTTTTAAAAAAAGTTGCTTCACCTGAAAGTTCCTTATAAGAAATCAATGCTAAATATCACAGCTGCTAATAATGATAACATCAGGAGTTAAAGCTAATGAAGTGAAAATACTAAAACCTGAAAATGCTTTTTCTCAAAGTAAGCTAATGAAGGATATGTTTCAGGAAAGAACATCTATGTTCTTGACTCCTTTGAATAGTAACAGTTTGGGTGAAAATATTGGAACTAACAACAATGAAGTCAAAATGTTTCAACAAATTCAAGACATTATTCACAAAAGAAAGCTGTCATGCTTTGTGGGCCATATTAGAGCTCACTCCAATCTTCCTGGTCCTTTAGCTGATGGGTAATGCAATGGCTGAGCATTATCCCAAGTGGAAATGGCTCAACAGTCATCATCAAAATAGCAAAAGTTTAAGAAAGCAATTCAATCTCACCAAAGATGCAGCTCATCAAATAGATAAATGATGTGGGGTATGTCCAAAATACTTTCCTATCCCTCACTTAGGGGTAAACCCTCGAGGTCTTCTTCCTAATCATCTATGGTAAATGGATGTTACACATATTGCAGAATTTGGCAAATTAAGATATGTACATGTGACCATTGACACTTATTCAGGATTTTTAATGACTAGTGCACAACCTGGGGAAGCTACAAAACATGTAACTATGCACTGCTTGAAGTGTTTTTCGTATATGGGTTTACCAAAAATTATTAAAACTGATAATGGTTCTGGATATAGTAGTAAGGCATTTCAACAATTTTGTACCCAGTGGGAAATAGTACATAAAACAGGTATTCCTTATAAACCTCAGGGACAAGGTATTGTGGAAAGGGCTCATAGCAATCTTAAAGTACAACTTCAAAAAATAAATATAAAAAAGGAAGAAATTTACCCTCAATCACCACATAATACATTAAATCATGCTCTTTTTGTTCTGAACTTTTTGAATATGGATGTCTATGAACAGTCTGCCACAGATAAATTTTGGCACAGTGGCACCCAAGCGACTTTTGCTCAAGTGAAATGGAAAGATCCCTGCTCGGGATTATGGAAGGGTCCTGATCCTGTTTTAATATGGGGTCGAGAACATGTTTGTGTTTTTTCACAAAAGGAGAATGAAGCTCGGTGGTTACCGGGAGCATCTGGTAAGGAGCATGGAACTAAGAAAAGTAAGCTCCAATGACGTTCGTATAAAGGAACCAGAATGAAAGTGACTCAATTAGTGTTTCTGAGGTTTTGTCACTGGTTAATGCAAACAGTGAGGAAATAGAGTTCGAAGCTGTGCCGCTTTTGGCTTTACTAGCTCCTTTAGAAAAATACTTTATATCACCTAATAGCTGTGCAGTATTTGGCGAAGAGCTTTACAGCAGCTAAATACGGTAATTTCACCCTCAGCCTGAAGTGAAGTTTTTCGGTAGAACAAACCAAAAGTACTGCTGTAATAGAAAAGTTTGTCTGAATTGAAGCACTTAGGGGAACTATTATGAATTTGGATGAAGGGACAGCCTCTAGTTAAAAACTATCTACCGCTGACAGTGCATCTCTGCCAGTCCGGAACAGCTGAGAGAACTGGCAACTTTGGAGTGTGGCTTCATCCTGGGAAGGTTACAGTCCCCTAGCAACAACTGTCACAGTTCTATAAAGACAACACTCACTAAATCCCAGTGTTTTATAGTAAAGCTGACTATAAACTCTAAACTTTAGAAATGATGTACGTACTTCCTGTCTAGTTAAAAGAATCTAATAGAGATAGTGATAAAAATTAAGAGTATGAAGTAGAAAAAGATGAAAATAAGATATGTGAGTTTGTAGAAATTATTCTCTTGTTAGATCTCTGTGTTAGAAATCTTTGGGTGTTTGCTAAATTAGATATATGCTAATGGTAGCCCTATATAAGTTTGTAAAATAGATCTATAGAGTTCCTTTAAGAATGTAAGCTTGCAAGAAGTATCTAATGTAGTCTTAAGACATATAGTAATAAGCTTGTAAGATGCTAGTTGTAAATGTAAGTTTAAATAAGAAATAAGATAAGAAGTATTATAAGAAGTAATAAGAAATGTATTTGCTAAAGTAGTTCTATAGTTCCCTTAAAGAGTATAAATAAGTAGATGTTAGTGTTATATGTGAATTTGTAAAAAAAAAAAAAAAGTGTAAATGTTAAGTGTGAATCTATTCTTAATGTATATGGTGAAAGAACCTGAGACACAGAAGGTTAGTGTCCCAGTAGACTGCAAAGTAGGCAGTCTGAATGGTTTCAAGAACTCCAGAAGCCACTAAGAGGCTAAGAATGGCGGACACCAGAACCAACACAAGGCATCTGCAGCTGAGATCCGTGGAAAATTGACGCAACACAGAAAAACCTGAGCTAACATCAAAAACGGTATGATTTAGAATACTACTGTACCTAGAAAGGTCTCTGTCTGTGAGAACAAAAGTTGCAGAGATGCTTGTTTGAACTAAAATTATTAACTGCAAAAAGTTTTGGTTGTAAAACATCTCTTCATATTTGGAAGTGAAAGCCTGATACCAGAATTCATTTTTTTTGAACTTTTTGAACTTAAAATGAGATAAAACTACAAAAAGATTTTGGTTATGGATTTCTAATATTTGGAAGGCTAGTACCAGAATTTATCATTTGAATTTTGATACTTAAGAAATAAAATGCACAATAGAGATTTCATTTCAATGGGACAATTTTGAGTTTATTTATAGTAATGACCTAGAACTGTTTGCTGGAATTGGGTTAAAAATGGAACTGTTTAAATGAAGAAATTTATTGTTTCTACCTTGACTCAAGATGCAATTTTGTGTATGCATATATGCTGGTGATTCATGTATTGTTCTGTGTTAAAAATGCAATTGTTTTGTGGAACTGTTTATGTAAAAATGGAATTACTTATGGAACTGGTTTTATATTACAAATGGAACTGTTTAAACAGAGAAGTTTGGGTTTTATAACTATGCTTGAGATTTTGCTTAAAAAATTATAAAGAAAAGGGAGAGTTAATATTCCTTAGTCTACTTAATTTAAAAAAGTATTGTTTGAGTGGATTAATGTCACTTTTTTAGTAAGAAATGCAAATGGGGTATATTAAGAGACTACTTTTAAAGTGTAAAGAGTTTTATTAAGAAACTGCTTTTAGATGTTTTGTTAAAAGTTTTCAAAGTATTAATGGTTAGATTGAAAATATTGCTTTTCAATATGGGTTTGTAGGAATTGTATAAGTTCAGGTTCCTCTAACTAGGTTTGAGATTTTGTTTAAAAAATTATAAAGAAAAGGAGGAGTTATGAGGTTGAATTATGTTTGCAGAAATTATGTTTAACCTATTGATATTAATGCACCCTGGTTTTGTGGAGTTAAGGAAATATTTAAGTTTGATGTGAATACATCAAAGTTTTTCCTATGTTCTGTTAGCAAGAAAATTCAAATGATTAAGAGTTAAAGTTGTAAGATTGAGAAAATTGTTTACTATATATAGCACCATGTATGCTAATTCAAATGGTTCTGTTAAGAGTGTGCTTTGAGTTGTAAGATTGGGAGAATTGTGACTATGTATAGCAATATTTATGTTAACCTGTTAACGATAATGATGAAGCTAAGCGATTCTTTAAGTTTGTAGTTGTCTTAAGAGTTTTTGGTTTAGAAAGGGCTTGAGGCAGCTAAGATTGCTGTAGTCACCTTGGACCTAATTCAAAAGAGAAATGTCATCTTTATCATCCTCTACTCCCATACTGGGAGGTGTAACAGCTATGGAGATTGCTGTAAGCCATTAATAGTTATTTTTTATATATTAAGAAAGGGGGACCTGTGGGAGCCCGTTCTCGGGTTCCTCGTGGCTTTACCCAGCAGGTCCTCATAGAGGATGGTTAGGACCACGGGCCTGAGAGCAGGTGTCTGAGATGGTCTGCACTTGGCTGTGCTGCGGGGGAGGTCTTTTGCTCCCTGTGGCAAAAGACAGAGCCCATTGGAATAGGTTCCAGGCCCTCTTGAGGCTATCCTTTATTTTCTATCTGTTTATCTCTGCAAGATTCTCCACAATAAATCCTTCTATCTAATATTTCCTGCTGTTCACACTCAAGAAATCTCTGGGGAGCTGTGGGGTTGGTGGGTAAATGCCCCACACAGAAGGAACATTAGCAAACTCTTTTTATGAGGCTACAATTACCCTGATACCCAAACCATACAAAGGTGCAACAAAGAAAGAGAATTACAGACCAGTCTCCCTCATGAACATTGATGCGAAAATACTCAATAAAATATTGACAAACAAAATCCAAGAAGACATCAAATAATTATTCACTATGATCAAGTAGGCTTCATCCCAGGGATGCAAGGATGGTTTAACACATGAAAATCTGTCAATATAATACTGTATATAAACAAACTAAAAGAAAAATAAAAACACATGATCATCTCATTCAATGCTGAAAAAGCCTTTGACAAATTCCAACACCCCTTCATGATAAAGGTCCTTGAGAGATCAGGAATACAAGGACCATACCTAACATAATAAAGGCAATTTACATTAAGCCAACAGCCCACATCAAAGTAAATGGAGAGAAACTCAAAGCAATTCCACTAAAATCAGGAACAAGACAAGGCTGCCCACTCTCCCCATATTTATTCAGTATAGTACTTGAAGTTCTAGCTAGAGCAATAAGACAACAAAAGGAGATCAAAGGGATAGAAATTGGAAAGGGAGAAGTCAAATTTTCACTATTTGCAGATGATATGATAGTGTACATAAGTGACCCCAAAAATTCTACCAGGGAACTCCTACAGCTGATAAACTCCTTCAGTAATGTGGCAGGATACAAGATTAACAAAAAAAATCAGTAGCCCTCCTATATACAAATGATAAATGTGCTGAGAAAGAAATCAGAGATACATCACCCTTAAAATAGCCACAAATAATATAAAATACCTTGGGGTAACTCTAACTAAGCAAGTGAAGGACCTGTATGACAAGAACTTTAAGTCTCTGAAGAAAGAAATTGAAGAAGATACATAAAATGGAAAGATCTCCCATGCTCATGGATAGGTAGGATTAACATAGTAAAAATGGCAATCTTACCAAAAGCAATCTACAGATTCAATGCAATCCCCATCAAAATACCAACACAATTCTTCATAGACCTGGAAAGAACAATATTCAACTTCATATTGAAAAACAAAAAATACAGGATAGCTAAAAGAATCTTGTACAACAAAGCAACCTCTGGAGGCATCACAATCCCTGACTTCAAGCTCTACTATAGAGCTACAGTTATAAAAACTTTATGCCAGCTTGGTACTGGCATAAAAATCAATATGTGGACCAATGGAATAGAAATGAAGACTCTGACATTAATCCACACAGGTATGAACACCTAATTTTTGACAATGAAGCTCAAACTGTACAATGAAAAAGAGAAAGCATCTTCAACAAATGCTTCTGTCATAACTGGATGTCAACATGTAGAAGAATGCAAATAGATGCATATCTGTCACCATGCACAAAACTCAAAATCCAAGTGGAACAAAGACCTCAACATAAATCCAGTTACTCTGAACCTGATAGAAGAGAAAGTAGGAAGCAGTCTTGAACACATTGGCACTGAAGATTACTTCCTAAATATAACACCAGTAGCATAGATACTGAGAGCAACAATTAATAAATGGGACTTTTTGATACTGAGAAGCTTTTGTAGGGCAAAGGACATGGTCAAAAAGATAAAACAACAGCCTACAGAATAGGAAAAGATCTTCACCAACCTCACATCTGACGGAGGACTAATCTCTAGAATATATAAAGAACTCAAGAAACTAGATATCAAAATACCTAACAGTCCAATTAAAAAAAATGGGCTATAGAGCTAAATAGAGAATGTAGATGTAACCGTCTTGTTAAATAAGAAACACAGAGTCAAATATAGACTTAAAAACCAAGAGGTCAGAGCAATAGCTAAGAGCTGAGACTAAAACCTCCTTACCCTTCCTGCCACTGCTATCCTTCCCTCAGCCAGAGACCTACTTCCTGTGTGTCTGTCCTTTTTATTGAATTTCTGTTCGGCCTTCTCATTGGTTATAAACCCAACCACATGAACTCCTCGTCACTGCCTGTCTGTACAGACCTCCAGGTCTTCTATGGTTGTTATTGAGATTAAAGGTGTGTGTCTCCGTGCTGGCTGTATTCTTGAACACACAGAGATCTGCCTAGCTCTGCCTCACAAGTGCTGGGATTAAAGGCGTGTGCCACCACCACTGAGCTTCTGCTTTGGCTTGCTATTAGTTCTGACTCCCAGGCAATTTTATTTATTAACATACAAATGAAATCACATTTCAGTACAAATAAAATATCACCATAAGAGAATTTTCAACAGAAGAATCTCACATGGTCAAAAGACATTTAAGGAATTGCTCAACATCCTTAGTCATCAGGGAAATGCAAATCTAAACAACTCTGAGATACCATCTTACACCTGTCAGAATGGCTAACATCAAAAACATGGAAGACAGCTTATGTTGGAGAGGATGTGGAGCAAGAACACTCTTACACTGTTGGTGTGAATGCAAACTTGTATAGCCACCTTGAAAATCAGTATGGCAGTTTCTCAGAAAACTGGGAATCAATCTTGCTCAAGACCCAGCTATTCCACTCTTGGGCATATACCCAAGGAATACTCAATCATACAACAAGGACATATGCTCAACTATGTTCATGGCAGCATTATTTGTAATAGCCAGATACTGGAAACAACCTAGATGCCCCTCAACTGAAGAATGGATAAATAAAATGTGGTACATATACACAATGGAGTACTACTCAGCAGAGAAAAACAATGACATCATGAGGTTTGCAGGCAAATGGATGGAACTAGAAAATATCCTGAGTGGGGTAACTCAGACTCAGAAAGACAAACATGGTATGTACTCACTCATAAGTGGATACTATTGGTAAAGCAAAGGATAACCAGACTGCAACCCACAACTCCAGGGAGGCTAGCTAGTAAGGAAGTCCCTAGGAAGGGCATATGGATCACCCAGCAATGGAGAAATGAATGAGATCTACATGAGCAAACTGGGGGTGAAGGGGAGTAATGGAGGGCAAGGGATGGGGGATGGGAGCTTAGAGGAATGAGAGGTTTGAGCTGGAATCGGAACAGGGTGGGAGACCAACGAAAGAGATACCATGATAAATGGGGACACCATGGGAATAGGGAGAAGCAGAGTGTTAGGGAGGTTCCCAGGAATTCACAAGGATGACTCCACCATAGACTACTGGCAATAGTCGAGAGGGTGCCTGAGCTGGCCTACTCTCGTGATCTGATGGCTGAATACCTTAACTGTCATCATAGAACCGTCATCTAGTGACTGAAAGAAACAGATGCTGAAATCCACAGCTGGGTGCCAGGCAGAGCTCCAGGAGTCCAATCAATGAGAGAGAGGAGGGATTCTATGAGCAAGAGACATAGACACCATGATTGGAGAAAAGTACAGAGACAACTAGCCATGGCAAGGGATATTGAGACCATGAATGGAAAAATCACAGGGACAAATAGCCAAACTTGTGGAAACACATGAACTGTGGACCAATAGCTGAGGAGCCCCCATGGTACTGGACTAGACCCTCTGGGTAAGTGAAACAGCTGTTTAGCTTGAACTGCTTAGGGGCCCCCAGGCAGTGGGAACGGGACCTGTCGATAGTGCATAAGCTGGCTTTTTTGAGCCTAGTGCCTATGGTGAGACACTTTGTGCAGCCTTGGTGCAGGTAGGAAGTGCTTGTACCTGCCTCAACTGAATGTACCAGGCTCTGCTGACTCCCCATGGGAGACCTTGCCATGGAGGAGGTGGGAATGAGGGTGGGTTGGGGGGGAATGCTGGGGGACTGGAGGAGGGAGGACAGGGGAATTGTGGTTGGTATGTAAAGTGAATAGAAAATCTCTTAATAAAAAAATAAATACATTAAAAAAGAATTTAGAAAATTGAAATATGTACACAACACTATTGATACTTATTCAGGATTTCAATGGACAACTGCTCTGAATACTGAAAAGGCTGATGCAGTAATCACACATTTGCTAAGTTATAGCCATCATGGGTATACTTGCACAAATTAAAACTGACAATGCTTCATCTTATGTCTCTGGTAAAATGAAACATGTTTTTGCTTATTATTACAGGTATATCACGTAATCCTACAGGCCAAGCAGTCATAGAAAGATCAAATTGAACTCTAATGGATATGCTAAATAAACAGAAAGGAGTAACAACCCCCCCCAGAAATAGATTACATAATGCTCTATTAAATTTGAATTTTCGCCGGGCGTTGGTGGGGCACGCCTTTAATCCCAGCACTCAGGAGGCAGAGACAGGCGGATCTCTGTGAGTTTGAGGCCCGCCTGGGCTACCAAGTGAGCTCCAGGAAAGGTGCAAAGCTACACAGAGAAACCCTGTCTCAAAAAAATAAAAAAAAAATTTTGAATTTTCTCAGTGCTAATGATAAAGAAACAACAGCTGCAGAGAGACATTGGATAATAGAAAAAACTACAGAATTAAATCAGCCTATAAATTTTAAGCATGTGCTGTTCTCAGAATGGAAGCCAGGGTATGTGTTACATTGGGGATGAGGTTTTGCTTTTGTTTCTATAGAAGATAAGCTGTGGATGCCATCAAAAGTGATAAAGATTCGATTTGAACAAGAGACCTCTTAATTAGAAGTGATAGTTCATCATCCAGCATGACCATCCAAATTAAAACTAACATACCACTAACAAATGCTTTTCATTTAATCTGATATAACTTGCCAAAAGGGAACCTCCCCAAAGTTAGGCTTGGGGAAGGATTTTTGTTTTTGTCTTTCAGGAGAATGAAGGCTAAGGAATCTGAAGAACACTGGACAAATGAGACATCTGAAGAAAAAGGACAAATCCTTCTGAAAAAATAAAAAAAAAAAACATCCCAAGAAAAAGAGTAAATTGGCCCACTGGTTCTCTACAGACATTTAACACAAATGGCTTTATGTAGTCTCAGTTCAATTAAAAATTAAAGCTGGCTTTGGAGTTGGAGAATGACTCTCTTCTTCTCTAAACATGTTTGATAAAAGAAAAATGAAAAATCTCTGTATCATGTCAGAAGAGCCATGTGATATGGGACAGAAGAAAACCAAATTTAAAGGTCTAATTCTATTGTCACTAACCTCAATTCTTTGGTTCTATTTTAATTCTTTAAACTTTTTTTTTTGTTTTTTGAGACAGGGTTTCTCTGTGTAACTTTGTGCTTTTCCTGGAACTCTCTTGGTAGCCCAGGCTGGCCTTGAACTCACAGAGATCCCCCTGGCTCTGCCTCCTGAGTGGTGGGATTAAAGGCATGCGCCACCACTGCCCGGCTAAACTTTTCTTAAGGTATGAATTTTATATCAAAATTTATAAGATTAACATATGTTAATTAATATATATTTTAAACATTTTCTTATGATATTAATGGTCATATAGAGTTCTAACTAATTCTAGAAAAAAGGCTTCATTTAGCTGGAGTACCGGTTTTTGTGTCTGAATCTCAGTTTTCTCCAGGGAACCATGGCTAACAGCAAAATTGGAGTCTCCAAAAATGATGGTGCCCCACAATGATGACTCCATATGTACAATAATAACACCAGTAAGCTGACAAACATCATCCGAAGATCAGCTTTGGACCACAAACTGCTCAGGACAACTTCAAGATGGCTAGCCGAGATGATCCAGACTCACAGATTACCCAAAAAAGGACTTGAGATAAGACCTGCACTTTCACCTTATGCAGAGACTGGACAATAAATAATAAATAGCTACCACTCCCAGACTTGACAAAAACCTCAAATTCTTATTTTCAGGATCCCCTAAAGATGCCTTCACCCCAAAACAGCAGAATGCTATTTTAAAAACATGATGCCCACATTCCCAAGAGGTGGGGTTGGTGGCTTTTGGTCTTTCACTGGGTTTTGGATAATTGTCATTGTCTAGGATGGTTGGTTAATAGTTGTTATTGTTAATCATCCGGAGAAAGACTGAACAAAGGAGATTAGATTTAAGGTTCTTGTTTGTAAAGAAAAAGAAAAAGAAAAAAGACGATATAAATAATAGGTAGATTATTGAATCTACTCTGAAAAAAAAAGAAGTAGAAATGATAGAATAAATGGTATATTTATTGACTCTATTCTGAAAAGGAAAAATATATGATATAGATAAAAAGATAGATTATTGAATCTACTTTTAAAAGGCAAATATTAGTTTTAAATATTTTATATTATATTGAATTTTTATATGTTGTATACAAATTACATATATTGCTACAATATTGAGATTGATTTATATAAATATGATAAAACAAGATAAAAAGCTAGATTATTGGTCTACTTTTAGAAAGCCACTACTAGTTTTAAATACTCCACAGTGGCTTGGATGTTTGTATATTATATACAAATTATATATGATATCAGTTTGAGATTGAATTTGTTAGAAAATGCTGTACATAGATTTCTAATCTTGTTCAAGGTATTATACTTATACAAATCATTTAACAGTGTAATGGAATTTGCTAATCCTTGAGAGTTATTATTACCAACTTTTAGGATAAAAAGAAATGATAGTAGTAATTCATTATAATTGAACTTGTAGTCATATTAGGTATGTTTTTAAGGTCAAGCAGAGATATATTTTAAATAGACAGGTCATCTCCAAACCCTTCAGAGATCTACAGAATATGGCATTCAAAATATTTTAATAATATAGTTTTTTTATGACTCTGAGACACGTCTGTGCCTAGAAGCACCAATCTACTTTAGAGAATATATGGGCATTGAAGAACCTCTACATGGAGTTAGTTTCACTGTGTTAAAAGTTAGCCACTGGGCAAGAAAGTGCCCTCGCATCAACTGCTGATAGGATGCTATCCAAAATGGACAAGCAGGACAAAAAACAAAGGACTACTGATCCTTGCTGAGATAAGTGTGGTTGCAGCTTTGGCAAGAGATGGCCTCTGAGGCTAGGGCAATATGGCACCATCACTGAAGTGGCTTTGCAATTCAGAAAAGGTACAGTGCCCCTTCCTTCAAAGTCAGCTGAGCTGGCAGATATCTGATGGCTCCTAGTGTGCAGTGGAACAGTAGCTGGAGCAGTTATTCTTGGAGGAGTAACTAGGCTGACAAAGTCTAGCCTTTCAATGGTAGAGTGGCATTTAATAAAGAAGATGAAACCACCAACAAGCCAAGAAGAATGGAATGCTGAAACAAAGCCACCCACAAGCCAAGAAGAATGGGAAGCTGAACTCCAAAAGCAACAGCAATTTCCATAATTTAAAATCCTGAATCATGACATGACACTCTAGGAATTCAAGTTTATCTGGTACATGGAATACTCACACTGAATGTGGGGTTGAGCTGTAGACCTTGCATACATCCAACTTCACAAATGATTCTGTCAAATATGCTAAGCCTGTAGGCCAAAGATGATGCCCCAATGTTGCAGAGACACCTTGGGTGACTGTCCAAGAAGCTGGCTGTTTCTGTCATAACTCACATTTTTTGAAAGTCACTTGTTTGCACTTCCTGTTTTATTAGGTAATATTTCCTTCTCAGGTCTCTGAGGGAACTGAAGATAGTTGTAGTTACATTTTTCCTTGTTAAGAAGTTTAGAAAAGAAACTCACTAAGAGGTATTAAGTTAACAGAGACTATGGGGGTCCAGCCCCTCCATAGTCCCCTCCCAGGGTCTGGGAAGCATCTACAACCAGCTGATAATTAATCTTTGATGAAAAGAAATGAATATATGTGCACAAAACTCCTTAATCCATATACTTTATTATTCTGTATGAGTTCTCTCTCTACAAGCTTCTAGTCTGCTCTCACGCTTAGCTCCATTCTTGCCCGATTTCTCTCTGTTTATCTACTGCTCCCTGTAAGTTCTGTCTTAATTCTCTCATCTTAATTCTGCCTCATCTAGGTCCTTTTCATCTCATTCTTACCCAACTAGTACTTCCCCATCTGACTTTTCCTCATCTTCCATCTCATCCACACGTTCTCTCTGGATAAAATCCTCCTTGTCCCTCCTCGTTCTCTGTCTCTCTCTCCTCTTAAGTCTCTCCAGAATCCAGTTATAAACCCAAGCAAAAGCAGTCCCCTGGTCAAACAAAGTCACCAGGCTTGAATTCTTGTGTGGTCAAAAAGGCAGGTAAGTGTTTCCTCAGGCAGTGACCATCAGGCTTCCAGGGTCAAATGGTGGGTTGATAAAATCACATGGAGAGGCAGTAATTGTTAATTATCATTTGCAACCAACAGGAAAGTGACTAATGAATTAACTAAAGCCTAAATTTGGGTAATATCTAAGAAGAAGGATCTTATGTGCTCAACTATAATCTAAACGTGATTGGTAGAAAATATTAAAAAATCTAAGTTTCTAGGTCAATGGGAGAAAATAAAACTGCCTTCTTTTTTCCTGTGGCTCCTATCTATTCAAGCTATCTGCTGTTTTTCTGCAGGGTGAGGGAAAGTGTGTTCAGTTGCTAGGCAACCTGTGTACAGCTAGATGCCTCTGGTGATAGTTGAAGGGAGATCTGGAACTAGAGGTAAGATTTAGGAAAGGAGGAAATTAAGCTTAATTGGCACATCCACAAGGCCTTCTCAGACAGATAGTCTGGATGCTTAAGTCTGTTCTTAGAGAGTACAGAGGTATCTCTGATAAGGTAGTTTTTTCCCATCTGGGGATGGACCTGGCCAGATGCTGCCAATGATGATAATTACAGGGAGGCTTGAACTGGGGTTCTGGATGTGCATAGCTGTTCAGCGCAGGTTATCTAAATATTCTTTTAGTAGAGGGGAAATGCTGCCCAATAAATGAGGGAAAAGCTACAATAGCACACAAGAAACTCATAGCAGGAAATGGCTGATAATCAAAAGCTAAATATCACCAAGGCTCCTTGAGCCTCAGCTTGACCTCTGGAAGGCCCTTGGCTTCTTATAGGTGTTAGCTTTGTCATAATCAGCTGAAATCCTACTTTGTATATTTTTGTGGCTTGCAGCATTAAGTGTATAAGATTGAAAGACATTATAAGATAATTTTCTGTTGGTAATATGTTAGGATAGAAAGTGAATTAGGTACATTTTGGACTCACCAAAGTAGGATAGATAATGGAATATTTTCTCTGAATTTGTCAAATACAAATGGACTAAACATTCTTTATGTATTTATTGCTTGTATATATTGTATATAGTTATTATACTTATTGTATATAGTTTTTTATATTAGTTTTAACGTTTTTATTTTTTGTTAGACAAAAGAGGGGAGATGTGGTGATATTTTATTTGTGCTCTAATAAATAAAGCTTGCCTGGAAATCAGAGGCTAAAGTCAGCCATTATAAGTAAACACAAAAGTCATTTGATGTTAGCACACACCTTTTATCCTATCCCTTTGGAGGCAGGGATCTGTATGGATCTATGTGAGTTTAAGGCCACACTGGGAACAGAGGCAGGCATGATTACACATGCCTTAAATTCCAACACTAGTTAACCATGGAGGTCTGGAGTCCTGTACAGACAGACTGGAAATTGATGTCACTGGACAGAAAGCAAATCAGATGGCAGAACAGTAAGGCATATAGACATGGGTAGACAGGAAGTATCTCGCTTTTGTAAGCTGTGGAGTTGGTGAGGTAAGGTTAGCCATGGCTGTTCCTATTCCTCTGATCTCTCTCAGGCTTTAACCGCAATTTTTGGCTCTGAGTTTGTTATTTAATAAGACCATTTAGAAATTCATCTACAATTCTTTGTTTAGATCTGTACCCCATTTTTGATTGGATTATTTGGTATTTTGTTATCTAGTTTTTTGAGTTCTTTGTAAATTTTGGAGATCAACCCTCTGTCAGATGTGGGATGGGGTATCAGTGTAAGTTTAGCCTCATTAAAATAGTTTGGCAATGTTCCTTCTGTTTGTTTTTATTGTGTGGAACAATTTGAGGAATATTGGTATTCACTTGTCTTTGAAATTCTGGTAGAATTCTGCACTGATACCATTTAGCTGGTCCTAGAGTTTTTTGGTTGGGAGACTTTTAATGAGTGTTTCTATTTCCTTAGGGGTTATAGGTCTATCTAAACTGTTTATCTGGTCTTTATTTAATTTGATTTAATTTTGGTATGTGGTATCTATCGAGAAAATTATCAGTTTCTTTTAGATTTTCCAATTTTGTGGAGTAAAGGTTTTTGAAGTATGACCTGATGATTCTCTAGATTTCCTTGTTGTTCATTGTTATATCCCCCTTTTCATTTTGGATTTTGTTAATTTGGATATTGTCTTTCTGCCTTGTGGTTAGTTTGGATAATGATTTGTCTATCTTGTTGATTTTCTCAAAGAACTAACTCTTTGTTTCATTGATTCGTTGTATAGTTCTCTTTGTTTCTATTTTATTGATTTCAGCCTTCAATTTGATTATTTCCTGTCATCTACTCCTCATGGATGAGTTTGCTTCTTTTTTCTACAGCTTTCAGTTGTGCTGTTTAGTCACTAGTGTGAGATTTCTCCAACTTCTTTATGTAGGCAGTTAGTGCTATGAACTTTCTTATTACTTCTTTCAGTGTTTCCCATAAGTTTGGGTATGGTGTGTGTTCATTTTCATTCAATTCTAGGAAATATTTAATTTCTTTATTTCTTCCTTCACCCATTGGTGATTCAGTTGACCAATGTTCAGTTCCCATGGGTTTGTATGCTCTCTGTAATTTGTGTTGCTGAATTCTAACATTAAGTTATGATGATTGAATAAGATACAGGGAGTTATTCCATTTTTTTGTGTGTGTGTGTGTGTGAGTGTGTCTGTTGAGATTTGCTTCCTGACTGAGTATGTGGTCAGTTTTAGAGAAGGTTCCATGAGGTGCTGAGAAGAAGGTATATTCTTTTGTGTTAGGCTGAAATATTCTGTAGAAATCTGTTAATCCCATTTGAGTCATAACATCTGTTAATTCCCCTATTTCTCGGTTAAGTTTCTGTCTGGCCGAAGTGTCCATTGGTGAAAGTGGGGTGTTGAAGTCTCCCACTATTAGTGTGTGGGGTTTGATGTGTGATTTAAGCTTTAGTGATATTTCTTTTACAAATATGGGTACCCTTGTATTTGTAGCATAATTGTTCAGAATTGAGACTTTGTCTTGATTGATTTTTCTTTCCTGTGATGAATATGAAATGTTCTTTTCCATTTCTTTTGATTAATTTTAGTTTGATGTCTATTTTGTTAGATATTAAGATAATTAGAACAGCTTGTTTCTTAGGTCCATTTGATTGGAAAATCTTTTCCCAATTCTTTACTCTGAGGTTATGTCTGTTTTTGAGGTTGAGGGGTGTTTCTTGTATGCAGCAGAAGGATGGATCCTGTTTTTGTACACATTCTGTTAGCCTGTGTCTTTTTATAGGCAAATTGAGTCCATTGATATTAAAAGATATTAATGACCAGTGACTGTTAATTCCTGTTATTTTTGGGTTATCTTGGTGGTAGTGGTAATGTGTGTGTGTTTCCCTTCTTTGTGATTTGCTGGTGTGAGATTAACTATTGCCTGTGTTTTCATGGGTGCTGTTAACTTTCTCGGGTTAGAGTTTTCCTTCTAGTACTTTCTGTAGGGCTGGATTTGTGGCTATGTATTATTTAAATCTGGTTTGGCATGGAATATCTTGTTTTCTCTGTCTATGGTGATTGAAAGTTTTGCTGGGTATAGTATTCTAGGCTTGTGTTTGTGGTTTCTTAGTGTCTGCAAAATGAATATTCAGGACATTCTGGTTTTCAGATTCTCCATTGAGAAGTCAGGTATAATTCTGATAAGACTGCCTTTATATGTTACTTGGCATTTTCCTTTGCATTTCTTAATATTCTTTCTTTATTCTGTATTTTTTGTGTTTTAATTATTATGCAGTGAGAATACTTTTTTTTTTTTGGTTCAGTCTATTTTGTATTCTGTAAGCTTCTTGTATCTTTATAGTCATGTCCTTCCTTAGGTTGGGAAAGTTTTCTTTTATGATTTTGCTGAATACATTTTCTGTGCCTTTCATCTGGAATTCTTCTCCTTCTTTTATCCATTATTCTTAGGTTTGGTCATTTCATGGTGTCCCAGATTTCCTGAATGTTTTTGTGTTAAGAATTTGTTGGTTTTGACATTTTCTTTGACTGATGAATCTATTTCCTCTACTGTATTTTCAATGCTTGAGATTCTCTCTTCCCTTTCTTTTATTCTGTTGGTTGTGTTTGCCTCTGTTGTTCCTGTTTGTTTACTGAGATTTCCCATTTCCAGAATTCTCTCAGTTTTTCTTTTCTTTATTGCCTCTATTTCAATTTGCATGTCTTGAACTTTTTTTTCACTTGTTTGATTGCTATTTCTTGACTTTTTAAAAAATATTTATTTATTTCTTCTATTTCTTGTTTGTATTTTCGTCCATTTCTTTAAGGGAATTTTTCATTTCCTCTTTAATGGCTTCTATCATCTTCATAAAGTTATCTTCAAGGTTGTTTTCTTTTGCTTCATTTGCATTGGGATGTTCAGGTCTTGCTTTTGAAGAACTGTTAGTTTCTGGTAGTGCCATATTGCTCTTTATGCTGTTGAATGTATTCTTACACTTCCATTTACCCATCTGTGTTGAGGTAATTATAGGTACAGGTGTTGATTCTTCATCTAATCAGTCCAAGTGGTGCCTGTGCCCCTAGGGGTCACTCTTCCTCTAATTGGTGCAGGTAGAGCCTGTCCTCCATGGCCCTCTGATGCTGTGGGGGCATGTTGGCCTATTGATTAGCTGCTGGGGCTCTTCCTCCTGAGAGGATGATAGGGTTGCATCCATCTTAGAGAAGGGTCAGACTGGGGGCAGCAGGCCCTGGGAAACCCACCAGGAGATGTGCTGCCCCTAGACCCAGACAATTAAAAGCCACATAAAAATGAGTTCCACATATTTCCTGCCATAACCTAAAGGATATGATACATTATATACCATAGCTGTCAGAGGGAGCAAGTTTCCTGCAGATAAGAAATTGAATGTCTTATTGTCAGAGAAAATGTGTCTGCTGATGATATAGATTGCTACAGGATATGGCAATTTCCTTGCAGCTGCAACTCTCCAATCAGTTCAAACCAAGCATCTCTAACCTAAAGTAAGCACCAATTCTGAGCTTGTAACTATATAGAATTGGAATTCCCCCAGATTCCCTACCCTTACCTTTATAAAAACCCTGCTTGATAGCTACTCAGTGTCTCTCCTGCTCAGCTGCTACATTAGATAGATAGAGAGACCTGGGTTTAAACTCATAAATAAAGACTCTTTGCTTTTACATTCAGATCAGTCTCTTGGTGGTCGTTGGGGGACTCTGGGTACAACACTCCAATTGGTGCAGGTGAAATCTATGCCTCCAGGGGCCTCTCATGCTGTGGGTGATCGCTGGCTCTGGGGGGGTGGGGCAGGGAAGATGTTGGGTTCTGTGTGTTTGGAGGGCAGGGTGGAACTTGTAGGTTACAGAGTCCAATAGGTTGTAGGGTTGGTGGAGAGTCCTGGCCACAGGAATCTCTCCTGCTGACCAGCTGCTGGGGCTGCAATGCATGGGGGAGGGGCACAGGATATGCCCTGGGACTTAGAGAATGGGTCTGTCCAGCTGGGAGATCAGCCACTCACCTCCTCCAATTGGTGCAAGTGGAGCTTTTGTCTATGTAGTCCATTAGATTTTTCTTTTACTCCTTATACAGTCCTTTCTATAGATTCTGCACTTAAAAAGTATGATGTAATAGGAACATATATAGTTAAGGACCATTTATAATGATAACAGCATTGGTAGAATTGAAGAATTTTGTGTGAGAATATTAAACTATACTCAAATATCTCATAATTATTTGCATGTGTATGATTTGAATTTAAAGTCCAGTCCCTTCCTCCCAGGCTGAGCCAAGCGTCCCTGTATAAGCCCCAGGTTTCAAACAGCCATCTCATGCAATGAGTACAGGACCCGGTCCCACTGCCTGGATGCCTCCCAAACAGATCAAGCTAATCGACTGTCTCACTTATCCAGAGGGCCTGATCCAGTTGGGGGCTCCTCAGCTATTGGTCCATAGTTCATGTGTTCCCTGAAGGAGATGGGAATGGGAGGTGGGCTGGGGGGAAGGCGGGGTGGGGGGGGAGCAGGAGGGGGGAGAACAAGGGAATCCGTGGCTGATACGTAAAATTATATTAAATTATAAAATAAAATTTAAAAAAAAGGCATGTGGAAAAAAAAGATGGATGGATAGATAGATAGATAGATAGATAGATATAGGAATATACAGGAAGGAAGGTGAACTATCATTGAAAAGGAAAGTTTCAAAGTAAAATTTTATATATATATATATGTGTGTGTGTGTGTGTGTGTGTGTGTGTGTGTGTGTGTGTATGTATATATACATATGTACCAGAAATGACATAAAGAAACCTGATATTTTATGTACTTATAAAGTTAATAATTAACAAGTAAAAACATGAAAGATAATCAAGAAATAATTGCATATCCAGAGGCACTTGTAACAACATGTTGTTTAAAAATTCATAGAAAGCATGTATTTCCTATCAACTCTAATGTCCAGTATTAATAATAGAGGGTCATCCAACAAGGGAAATGATCTTGAGATAGATAAATGCCACTGCCTATGTAAAACCTGAAAGTAGAAAAGTGGGGAAGTAAACTCTCTGGTCTTTCCTTCCTCATGTCATCTAATGTTCTGTTGATAGTTCCTGGGTCAATTACTTTATTTTACTAAGACAAAGTATCCGAGGTTCATCACCATCCAGCAGCACCATTGCCTATGAACCAAGTATTCAATGTATAACACTTCAAAAAATTATATATTACATTATATACATAATTAATATACAATGTTAATATATGAAAATGGAATTGTGTGACACTTATGATCCTATGAATTTTGCATAAAGAATACTCAACCTGTTTTATACTTCTAAAGACTAAAATTGCTTTTTGGATATCCTGTGTAGTAAGTAAAGATACCAAATGAAAAAAAAATTTGCTATCTATGATGTTCTTGGCTCCATTTAAGAATTCTCAATGATATGAGCATACAACAAATACATATATTTGGTTTTTTGAGACAGGGTTTCTCTGTGTAGCTTTGCACCTTTCCTGGAACTGACTCTTGTCACCCAGGTTGGCCTCAAACTCACAGAGATCAGCTTGCCTCTGCCTCCTGAGTGCTGGGATTAAAGGCATGTGCCACCACCACCTAGCACAGCCTTGATTTTCATACTTTATTCTCTGAAGACTAAAAAACTTAATATGTTTACCTGACATATTTAATCTTCCATAGTCTAGGCCTCTTACATGTTTTATAGGATTTCTTGCCTAATCATTATTAATATCTGCCAAGCACTTTTAAAGTTGTTAGTTTTCATGTTGACATATGTATTTACATAGACTGTGCCAGACCAATGCCTGGTACTAGCATTAGAGTTTGAAAGTATAGTGCTTAACAATAAGAAATATGTTCTGGGTTTTTTTTTTTTAGTAACTAGATAAATAAATATAAGATACAATCTTTCTAGTGCTACAAAGATTGAGACATAGAATATGATGAATGATGCAATAATAAAAAGTCAGAACTTCCTAAAACTAAGTGCTATCTAAAATTTCCAATATTTTATTTTCGATTGTGTATATGTATATAATATTGTGCGAATATATATGTATATATATATATATATATATATATATATATATATATATGTGAGTGTACTGCCTACCAAGGCCTGAAAAAGGCTTCAGATCCTCTGGTGTTGGAGTGATAGTCATATGTAGGCTACCTGAAATAGTGCTAGGAACTGAATCAAGGTCTTCTGGAAGAACTCTATGTGCTCTTAACCACTGAGCAGACTCCGTAGTATGCAAATTTTATCTAATATTACCAATAGCAACCTACAAAGATAATGATGCCATAAAATTTTTCAGAGCCTAGAAAATTAAGAAATCACTGAAGAATATATGATAACTGAATAATTATTTTCAGGAGCATGAAATAAAGAGGTTTGAGTACATTAGTAAAAGATGAGCCAAAGAGGAAAATGAAGTAAAAGGTGTCTATGCTTAACCACAGGGTTGTGGGTATAGCTCAGTGACAGGGTGCCTAACATAGAATATGTGAGATCTTGGGTTCCAGTCTCAGAACTTTTACAGAAGAAAAACATGATTTTAAAATAAAGATATATGTCTTACAATAAAAAAAGATATTTGCTACTTTAATTTTAATTTATTTCATAATAAGGCTAAATTTTTCTTATCATCAATGGGTTTTGTGAATTGCCTGCTAATGTTACTTGCCACATTTTTAAATGGAATGAGAGATTTTTCTATATTCTATGATACCATATTAATTTAAAATAAATATTGTACATAGATATAAATATATACATATGTAGATGGCAGAGACAGAGGAATAGGTAGAGGTAAAGGAGGAGAGATGGAAAGACAGAAAAGAAAGGAGAGACTGTAAGAGAAGAGGAAAGAAAATTAGAGGGGAGGGGAGGAAATAAGGGAAGTAAGAAAATGGAGCTGTAGGATTACCCAAATGGATATAATTACCCAACTAGAACATAAATACTATTAAATATTCAGAAGGTGAGTAAAAGTCTTTACTATATGCATCTTTCAATGCTTCTTTTTTTTCATCATGAGAACTAACATATTAGGGGATGGGATGACATGATTAATAATGGTCAGACCCTTCCCAGTTGCCTTAACTAGGCAGCTATCATCAAGGCAACTCCAATTGAATGAACCAACTGAACAGTCATTATTGCAACAAAGCAGTATTGTCTACTTCATGGACAATTTTCAGAAATAAGGATTAATGAGGTTGTACAGAAATTGGAACCCATAGTCATGGTTGGTAGGATTTTAAAATAAATGAGTATTTGTATATTAGGAAAATTATTTTGCTATATGCTTTCAAAAATTTCTAATTTCTAGAAAATGGTCAGTTAGTGAATTTCAACTCTGATGTTGTCCCCCCTTTCAGTTCTTTTTAAATTGTCTTACAATTTTATTCATTTATACTAAAATAAAAAATTTTGTCATTTTCACACAAGTTACACACTATCACCCCTCCCTCTCTCACTGAAAGTTGTCTTTCCATCAAGTATTCTTCTAACATTCACATCTTCTCTTTGTGTGCAGCCCACTGAGTTTAATTAGAGTTTCTGGCAGAGACATGGTTGGGAGATTATTTAATGGATCTAGAACAAGTTATCAATGAATAAACCACTGAAGAAAAATGATATCTCCCTAACCCAACACGAATAACTTTCAGTAGTCTCTGGACTCAGGGAAAGATCATGCAACCCTCACTTAACAATGTTGAAATGATCAAGGGTTTAATGATGTGCAGATCTTATGCATATAACCACATCTGCAGTAAGTTTGAGTGTAATGGCTATGTTATGTTCAGATGTCTTTTTGCTGCAAATGCCCCCATTATCAGGTTCATGGATTCTGTCTCTGTCCCCTTCCATGCTTCCTGAACCTAGGTGGGGTTTATATAACTATCGCATTTGAATTCTGTATAACTAGATTTCCACACAAAAACTTTTGTAGTAAAACCTGCAATGTATAACATTTAAGAAACTAACACAGAGTAGCTATTGAGAAAATTAATCATTGCTGTGAAAGTATATGTGACTTCTGTGGGAGGTTATTACATATCCAACATAGAAGGACAGAGTAATCATGTACAAATATACTTTATAAAAGAGTTAAGAAAAATTCACCACTGTTATGACAGCATAAATGTAATTAAAATTGTACTTGAGACAGCATTATAATATAGACCACTCAGTGAGATAGAAAAAAAAGTCCTAAGTATAAGAGAAAAATGAAAAAATGGGGAATATTTTTAGGTTTTCATTCCACAGAAAAGTGAGAATCATATGCTTTCACAATGAACATGAATTGACAAAATTTTAATTTTCATAGAAAATATCTTCTTTCTGGCTACTAGGTCTTGGAAAAGTACTTCAAAACACGTATTTTAATTACAACTTCAAATATTTTCTCTCTATATTGCATACATACACACTTATTATTTAGAAAGTCTTAGAAATAATGCATTTTCCCAGAATGAAACTGAGTAAAAAATAACAAGAATAATGAAACTTAATAGCACATAGTGAAGGAAACAGAATTGAAACAATCCACATTATTAATACATAAATGCAAGTGAAGCATGAAATAATTCCTTCACTTTCATAAGTTGTTCCTCTCAAAAACTAGAAAGATAACACATTAACATATTTTAAATCTATCATAATATTAATTTGATAACTAAAATTTTGTAAACCTTAAAAGTCTAAGTTGAGAGACCAACTCCCAGCTCCCATCCTGCCCAGAGCTACCATGCAGCACAGAGGTGAGTGACTGGGTCCATACCCAGGGAGGCCTGCCCCTAGGTCCCATCCCTGGGCCCCAGCCATTCCTGGGGAAGACCTGCCCAACTTGGCCCCAGTTGCCAGCCAGCAGGCAGGGCTCCCGCAGGAAGGTTACACTTCTCCAAGACCCCCCAATGGACCCTGCATTCTACATGCCCTGTAGATGTAACCAACCATCTTATTAAATAAGAAACACAGAGCCAATGTAAAGATAAAAGCTAAAGAGGTCAGAGCTAAGAGCCTTACCCGCCTGCTGCCAGCTAGCCTCTTCAGCCAAGAGACCTCTCTGAAAAGGGAGCTACTTCCTGTCTGTTTGTCTTTAAATATACTCTCTGTTCTGCCCTCTCATTGGTTGTAAACCCAACCACATAACTGCCTCGTCACTGCCTGTCTGTACAGACCTCCAGACACACATTGGAGCGTGTGTCTCCAATGCTGGCTGTATCCTTGAACACACAGAGATCTACCTAGTTCTGCCTACCAAGTGCTGGGATTAAAGGCGTGCACCTCCTTCAGCAAATCCTACCTGCGTGCACCACCACAACTGGCTTTCGCTACGGCTTGCTAATAGCTCTGACCCCTAGGCAACTTTATTTATTAACATACAAATAAAATCACACTTCAGTACAAATAAAATACCACTATAATGCCCTGTCCCCACACCCATCTGCCAAAGACCCCAGCCACTTTCTGAGATTTGGAGACCAAACCCCAGCTCCCATCAGGCCCAGAGAGCTCCCATCTGGCCCAGAGAGCTTCCATCAGGCCCAGAGAGCTCCCATCAGACCCAGAGAGTACCCATCCAGCCCAGAGAGCTCACATCTGGCCCAGAGAACTCACATCTGGCCCAGAGAGCTCCCATCTGGCCCAGAGAACTCACATCTGGCCCAGAGAGCTCCCATCCAAACCAGAGCAATCCCATCTGGGCCAGAGAGCTCCTATCCACTACAGGGAGCTCCCATCTGGCCCAAAGAAAGAGAGAACTCTAATTGGACAAAGAACCGTCCTTGGACCAAGAGTAAACTCAGGAGATAGGGAATCTGCCAGCCCTGATTAGACCAAGAGTGGCTTTCTGAGAAGTAGAATATGCCACCTCTCATTGGACCAAGAGAGGCTTCCTGAAACACAGAATCTGTCAGCTCTGACTGTACCAAGAGCCCTGATAAGACCAAGAACAAATCAACTAGCTTGGGTTGACCCAAGAGCAGATCGTTAAAACACAGAAGCTGCCTGCTCCAGTCAGACCAAGAGCTAAGATTAGGCCTAGAAGGGCCCCCTGAGACACAAACACAACAAACACAGGGTAGACCAACAGCAACTCACTCAGACACAAGCACCTCTTATACTTATGAGACAAGGAGATGGGCAGACATCAAGGCAGAAGTACACACAACAACATAAGGAGCAATACAGCATCACCAGAACCTAGCCTTCCTCTAACAGCAAGACCTGAACATCACAAGGTGGAAGAAGCAGAAGAAAGCAACCTTAAGAATAGCATCACGAAGATGCTAGAGGCCTTTCAAGAAAAAGTGAAAAATGAAATTGAGGAAAATATAAACAAAAAAGTGGAAATCAATAAAGAAAATGAGAAAAAGTCAAACAAAAAATGGGAAGAAATTTATAAAGAACTAGAGGAAAAGACAAATAAAAATGTGGAAGAAAACAATAAATCTCTTAAAGAAAACCATGAAAAAGCAATGAAACAGGTGAGGGAAAAAGTTCAAGACCGGAAAAGGGAAATAGAAACAATGAAGAAGACACAAATAGAGGGAGTGTTGGAAATAGAAAATCTGAGTAAACAAACAGGAAATACAGATGCAAGCATAACCAACAGAATACAAGATATGGAAGAGAAGATCTCTGGTGTAGAGGATACAATGGAGGAAATGGATTCGTCAGTCAAAGAAAATACCAATGCCAAAAGAGTCATAACACAAAATGTCCAAGAAATCTAGAACAACATGAAAAGACCAAACCTAAGAATAATTGGGATAGAGGAAGGAGAAGAATACAAACTCAAAGGCAGGGAAAATATATTCAACAAGATCATAGAAGAAAACTTTCCCAACTTAAAGAAGGAAATGCCTATGAAGACACAAGAAGCCTATTGAACACCAAACAGACTAGAGCCCCCCCAAAAAGTCCCCTCGCCACAGAATAATTAAACAACTAAACGTACAGAATAAAGAAAGAATATTAAAAGCAGCAAAGGAAAAAGGCAAAGTGACTTATAAAGGCAAACCCATCAGAATAACACCCGATTTCTCAATGGAGACTTTGAAAGCCAGAAGGACCTGGACAGATGTAATGTAGATGCTAAGAGACCATGGATGCCAGCCTAGACTAATATATCCAGCAAAACTTTCAATGGTCATAGACGGAGTGAACAAGACATTCTAAGACAAAACCAGATTTAATCAATACTTATCCACAAACCCAGCCCTACAGAAAGCACTAGAAGGAAAATTCCAACCAAAGGAAGTCAAATACACCCACGAAAACACAGGCTATAGATAACACCACAGCAGTAAACTCCAAAGAAGAGAAGTACACACACACTACCACCAAAAGATAACACAAATGAACAAACACTGGTCCTTAATATCTCTTAATATCAATGAACTTAATTCACCTATAAAAAGACATAGGCTAATGTAGATGTAACCAACCGCCTTATTAAATAAGAAACACAGAGCCAATGTAAAGGTGAAAGCCCAAGAGGTCAGAGCTAGGAGCCTTACCCACTTTCTGCCAGCTAGACTCTCGCGCCAAGAGACTTCTCCGAAAAGGAGAGTTTCTTCCTGTGCGGTCTTATAAAGAGTTCTAGTTCTTCCTTCTCATTGGTTGTAAACCCGACTACGTGACTACCTTGTCACTGCCTCTCTGCACAGACCTCCCAAATCTTCTATGGTTGGTATTGAGATTAAGGGCGTGTGTCTCCAATGCTGGCTGTGTCCTTGAACACACAGAGATCTACCTAGTTCTGCTTACCAAGTGCTGGGATTAAAGGCGTGCACCACCACCGCCCTGGCTTTCGCTATGGCTTTCTAATAGCTCTGACCCCTAGGCAACTTTATTTATTAACATACAAATAAAATCACATTTCAGTACAAATAGAATACCACTATAGGCTAACAAAATGGATATGAAAGCAGGACCCATCTTTCTGCTGCATTCAAGAAAAACACCTCAATTTCAAAGATAGACACTATCTAAGAATAAAAGGCTGGGAAAAGACTTTCCAATCAAATGGTCTTAAGAAGTAAGCTGGTGTAGCCATCCTAATATCCAGCAAAAGAGACTTCAAACTAAAATCAATCAAAAGAGATCACGAAGGGCATTACATACTAATCACAGGAAAGATCCACCAAGATGAAGTTTCAATTCTGAACATTTATGCCCCAAACACAAGGGCACCCACATATGTAAAAGAAACATTACTAAAGCTTAAATCACATATAAAACCCCACACATTAATAATGGGAGACTTCAACACCCCACTCTCACCACTGGACAGATCGACCAAATCGAAACCTAACAGAGAAATAAAGGACTTAACTGATGTCATGACTCAAATGGACTTAATCAATATCCACAGAACATTCCATCCTAACAAAAAAGAAAATACATTCTTCTCAGCACCCCATGGAACCTTCTCTAAAATCGACCACATACTTGGCCACAAAAAAAAATTTCAACAGATACAAAAAAATTGGAATAACTTTGTGTGTTCTATCAGACCACCATGGCTTAAAGTTAGATTTCAACAACAACAAAAACTACAGAAAGCCTACAATCTCATGGAAACTGAATAATGCTAAACTGAATCACCAATGGGTCAAGGAAGAAATAAAGAAAGAAATTGAAGACTTCCTAGAGATCAGTGAAAATGAATATACCACATACCCAAACTTAGGGGACACTATGAAAGCAGTGCTAAGAGGGAAATTCATAGCACTAAATGCCCACATAAAGAAGTTGGAGAAATCTCACACTAGTGACTTAACAGCACAATTGAAAGCTCTAGAACAAGAAGAAGCAAAGTCTCCCAGGAGGAACGGATGCCAGGAAATTATCAAATTGAGAGCTGAAATTAATAAAATAGAAACAAAGAGAACAATACAAAGATTAATGAAACAAAGAGTTGGTTCTTTGAGAAAATCAACAAGATAGACAAACCCTTAACCAAACTAACCAAAAGGCAGAGAGAGAGGATCCAAATTAGCAAAATCAGAAATGAAAAGGGACACATAACAACTAATACTGAGGATATCCAGAGAATCATCAGGTCATACTTCAAAAATCTTTACTCCACAAAACTGGAAAATCTAAAAGAAATGAATAATTTTTTGGATAGGTACCACATACCTAAATTAAATCAAGACCAGATAAACTGTTTAAATAATCCAATAACCCCTAAGGAAATAAAATTAGTCATTAAATGTCTCCCAACCAAAAAAATCCCAGGACCAGATATTTTGATTGCAGAATTCTACCAGATCTTCAAAGAAGAGTTAATACCAATACTCTTTAAATTGTTCCACACAGTAGAAACAGAAGGAATGTAACCAAACTCCTTCTATGAGGCTACAATTACCCTGATTCCCAAGTCATACAAAGATGCAACAATGAGAAAGAACAACAGACCAATCTCCCTCATGAACATTGATGCAAAAAATACTCCATAAAATACTGGCAAACAGACTCCAAGAACACATCAAAACAATTATCCACCATGATCAAGTAGGCTTCATCCCAAGGATGCAAGGGTGGTTCAACATATGAAAGTCTGTCAATGTAATATACCATATAAGCAAACTGAAAGAAATAAACCACATGATCATCTCACTAGATGCTTAAAAGGCCTTTGACAAAATCCAACACCCCTTCATGATAAAGGTTTTGGAGAGATAAGGAATACAGGGAACATACCTAAACATAATAAAGGCAATTTACAGCAAGCCAACAGCCCACATCAAAGTAAATGGAGAGAAACTCAAAGCGTTTCCACTAAAATTAGGAACAAGGCAAGAGTGTCCACTCTCCCCATACTTATTCAATATAGTACTTGAAGTTCTAGCTAGAGAAATAAGACAACATAAGGAGATCAAGAGGATACAAATTGGAAAGGAAGAAGTCAAGCTTTTGCTATTTGTAGATGACATGATAGTATACATAAGAGACCTCAAAAATTTGAACAAGGAACTCATACGTCTTATAAACCCCTTCAGCAATATAGCAGCATACAAGATTAACTCAAAAAAAATCAGTAGCCCTCCTATATATAATTGATAAACAGGCTGAGAAGGAAATCAGAGATACATCACCCTTTACAATAGCCACAAATGATATAAAATACCTTGGAGTAACTCTAACTAAGCAAGCGAAGGACCTGTATGACAAGAACTTTAATTCCCTGAAAAAAGAATGTGAAGAAGATACAGAAAATGGAAAGATCTCCCATGCTCATGGATAGGCAGGATTAACAGTAAAAATGGCAATCTTACCAAAAGCAATCTACAGATTCAATGCAATCCCCATCAAAATACCAACACAATTCTTCACAGACCTGGAAAGAATAATACTCAACTTCATATGGAAAAACAAAATACCCAGGATAGCCAAAAGAATCCTGTACAATAAAACAACCTCTGGAGGCATCACAGTCCCTGACTTCAAGCACTACTATAAAGCTACATTAAAAAAAAGAGCTTGGTACTGGCATAAAAACCGACTTGTGGACCAATGGAATCGAATTGAAGACCCTGACATTAATCCACACAGGTATGAACACCTAACTTTTCACAAAGAAGCCAAAACTGTACAATGGAAAAAAGAAAGCATCTTCAACAAATGGTGCTGGCATAACTGGATGTCAACATGTAGAAGGCTTCAAATAGATCCATATCTGTCACTGTGCACAAAATTTAAGTCCAAGTGGATCAAAGACCTCAACATAAATCCATTTACTCTGAACCTGATAGAAGAGAAAGTAGCAAGTAGTCTTGTATGCATTGGCACTGGAGATCACTTCCTAAATATAACACCAGTAGCACAGACACTGAAAAAAATTAATAAATGGGACCTCTTGAAACTTAGAAGCATTTTTAGATCAAAGGACATGGTAAACAAGACAAAGTGACAGTCTACAGAATGAGAAAAGATCTTCACCAACCCCACATATGACAGAGGGCTGATAGCCAGAATATATAAAGAACACAAAAAATTAAACATCAAAATGCCCCACAGTCCATTTAAGAAATGGGCTATAGAGCTAAACAGAGAATTCTCAACAGAGGAAGCACAAATGGCTGAAAAGACTTTTAAGAATTGCTCAACATCCCTAATCATCAGGGAAATGCAAATTAAAATGACTCTGAGATACCACCTTACACCCGTCAGAATGGCTAAGATCAAAAACACTGAAGACAGATTATGCTGGAGAGGATGTGGAGCAAGGGGAACTCCCTTCCACTGTTCGTGGGAATGCAAGCTTGTACAGTCACTTTGGAAATCAATATGGTGCTTTCTTAGAAAATTGGGAATCAATCTCCCCCAAGACCCAGCTATACTACCCTTGGGCATATACCCAAGGAATTCTCAATCATACCACAAGGGCACATGCTCAGCTATGTTCATAGCAGCATTGTTTGTAATAGCCAGAACCTGGAAACAACCTAGATGCCCTTCAACTGAAGAATGGATAAATAAAATGTGGTACATATACACAATGGAGTACTGCTCAGCAGAGGAAAACAATGACATAATGAGATTTGCAGGAAAGTGGATAGATCTAGAAAAATCATCCTGAGTGAGGTAACCCAGACTCAGAAAGACAAACATGGTATGTACTCCCTCATAGAAGGATACTAGATGTAAAACAAAGGATGTCTAGACTGCTACTCACAACTCCAGGGAGGCTACCTAGTAAAGAGAACCCTAAGAAAGACACAGGGATCACCCAAGGACAGAGAAATGGATGAGATCTACATGAGCAAACTGGACGTGACAGGGGATAATGAAGGGCAAGGGTTGGGGGAAGAGAGCTTAGGGGCGTGGGAGATCCCAGCTGGATCAAGAACAGAGAGGTAGAACAAGGTAAAAGAGACCATGATAAATGAAGACCCCATGGAAATAGGAAGAAGCAATGTTCCAGAGAGGTCCCCAGAAATCCACAAAGATACCTCCACAATAGACTACTGGCAATGGTCGAGAGAAAGACTGAACTGACCTACTCTGGTGATCTGATGGCTGAACACCCTAACTGTCATGATAGAACTCTCATCCAATGACAGATGCAGAGATCCACCCCAGGTGGAGCTCCAGGAGTCTAATTGATGAGAGAGAGGAGGGATTATATGAGCAAGAGATATTGATACCATGGTTGGAAAAAGCACAGGTACAAATATCCAAACTAATCGAAACACATGAACTATGAGCCAATAGCTGAGGAGACCCCATGGAAATGGATCAGGCCCTCTGGATAAGTGAGACAGTCAATTAGCTTGAACTATTTAGGAGGCCCCCAGGCTGTAGGACCAGGACCTGTCCTTAGTGCATGAGCTGGCTTTTTGGAACCTAGGGCCTATGCTGGGACACTTTGCTCAGCCTAGGTGAAGGGAGGAGGGGACTGGACCTGCCTGGACTGAATCTTCCAGGTTGAGCTGAATCCCCAGGGGAGTCCTTGCCTTGGAGGACGTGGGAATGGGGGGTGGATTGGGGGGAGTTTGGGGGAGGCGGGAGGAGAGAGGACTGGGGAATACATGGCTGATATGTAAAATTAAATTAATTATAAAATTTTAAAAAATGAATATTTATATACATAACAATTACACTAAACACTAAAGCATTATCAATTTCTTTGAAGTTCCCTTTATGTTGTAACTTTATGTTTCACTTTCTGAACAGAAAGAAATCTAATATGTTGAATTATGTATTCACCTTGTTAACGTTCTTTCATATTTTATAATATGCAAATGTAGTCATTAAAATTGATACCTTAATACTTAAAAAAAGTCTACGTTAATTTTTTTAATGTCTAATCTTATTTTCACAAATTTTTATTTTGTGGACAAAAGTGCATAATTGAATTGATAGGCCGTTGAATTGATGCCATAGATAGATAGATAGATAGATAGATAGATAGATAGATAGAT